>NDXB01016385.1:188461-220625 GCA_002631895.1 Agapornis roseicollis
AGATGGGAAGGGGGGGGGGGGCACCACCAGGCACCCAGCACCAGGCTCCTTCTTTCCAGCTGGCTCAAGGGCTTGAATACACTAACATTTAGCTTAAGGGTTTCCGAATGGACTATAGAGGACTTGCTGGTTTCATGCTTGTTATCTAAATTAGAACTGCTCAGTGAGGCAGGTTTTATACAGAATTAACCTCTTTTAGTAACATGGACTTCATTGCCTAGAACTTGGTTTTGAGTGGTAGCATCCACAGGGCTCTGACACGATGTAGTGGTGGACTTGGCAGCCCTGGGGTAACGGTTGGACTTGATGATCTTAAAGGTCTTTTCCAACCTACTTGATTCTGTGAATTCACACGAAGGGGAACATGAACCATGAAGGGAAACACGAGCCGTTAACCCACATCGCTGTCTCAACTGCTCTTGGCCAACCCTATTGACCAACGCCAGGCAGGAGCTCTTCCCTACCATGCAGGCAGCACCCTGCCTTTACCATGGAGGCTGCCTGTTCAGACCTAGAGCTTTGAGGCAGAAAGGATCATCCTTTGAGGAAGCAGCAATGGAAAAGCATCTGCTGCCCGATGCCAGCAAAGGCAATGGCTGACTTACCCTAACCAGGGTTTAGTGCTGTATAAAACCATGCACCTAAAGCCGTGCTCTTCAGGTTCAGAGCATGGATGCAGCTCTTGTTCCTGTTCAGGGGTGATACAGGCCCTGCAGGCAGCAGAGCCCGGGCATAGGAGCTGTGGCTGTCACCTCCTCTTCCCCCCATGCAATCACAGCAACCACAAGCTAAAAGCTCTATCAAGTGTTTAAAAGGCAGGAGCAAGCTGGTTTTAGCCACTGATTTAAGAGCAGAAGAGGCCAAGGGTAGAACACTTACACCCATGTGCCCAGGGACAGGGTTGAGTCACCGTCCCTAGAGGTATTTACACATGGAGATAAGGCACTTATGGACATGGTTCAGTGATGGACAGGACAAGGTTAACAGCTGGATTCAACGACCTTAAAGGTCTTTAAACCTAAGTAATGCTTGTGCTGCGAGGGCTGTTTTTCTACCTGTATTCCCTGCCTGGATACCCACATAAACCAGGAATCGCCTTGGGTTCTGCTCCAGGAGTCACCAACTGCACCCAGCAGGGGAACCCCACAGGGTTCCTCTTCCAGGCTGCTCCCTGACCCATTTTCTCTTGCAGGATGCTTCTAACTCAAAGCTTCCCCTCCCAGCAGCTCTTTGGTGGCCATAGCAGGGCTGTCCAAGGGCACTTGGTTCTTGTGGCCTCAGCCCTGACCACAGAAGACACCAGGAGCCCCAGACTCAGAACACAGAACAAAGAGTTACACCTACTACTTCTTTTATTGTATTTTATTTGCATAAACAAACAGGGGCAGGGGCTTTGCTAAACAGGAACTGTTCAAGTCAAAACAAACCAAACTCTAGTTGGTGTGTGCGGGGAGAAACAGCACAGCAATCCATAGGGAGGGAAGGCAGGGAGGGAGAGCAGTGCCTACAGCACGTGCACACTCAGCGTGGGTGCATGGACTTGCCTCTCCTTGCTACGAGGGACTCACTCGGCCCGAGAGCTGCTCGCCACCTCCTTCAGAGTACAGGGAAGTAGAAGACAGAACGAACACCACGGTCACGGCCATCCTCAGCCAGCACAGGAGGGACGTGGGGTTTTGTCTCTTTTTTTTTTTTACTTTTTATATAAAAAGATTAATAAAAAATATTGAAAAAATTCTCATCTCCTTTTGTATTTTTAACCCAGTAGAATTCCAAAGTTTCTTAGAAAACCATGGTACCTTGGAAAGAGCACTCGAGTTCACAACCAGCTGCAAAGAGGATACACAAAATGCCTACAAGCGGTTTGGGGCTCCAGCACACACCAGGCCTAACAGTGTACACAAACAGTGGTGAGAAGGAGGGTGTCATGTTGTTTTCTCTTTCAACCATGCTAATTTTGTTAATTTTCAACATAAAAGGAAAACATTTTCTTTCTTGTTTTTTTTTTTTTTTTTAAAAGGCCCTAAAACTCAACAGTTACATTAAAAAAAGGTTTAAAAAAGAAAAGAAGTCATCGGAGTTTGGTCCCAAGGAGTTAACATTTAGATGTTTATTCACATGCTTCATTGTTTTCTTATTGAGAAGAACCAAAAAGAGTTTCCAAAATGATCATTTAATTGGTGTTACTACAGAAAGGCCTAAAGTAAAGTATGGATTTAAAAAACTGAATACACAAGAGGGGGAAAGAAACCTCGCGGGGGTGAATTAACCCCAACCAGAGCCATTGCAATTTATAAAAGAGAACCAAAAACATCAAAGACTACCGGGGCAAGATGGGCACAAACCAAACTCCACGTTGCCTTCAAAGCCTGTTACCAAAAAAATAACCGACCATTCAATAAGGTCACAGATGAGAGGAAAATCTCTGGTCTCACCCAGTACTTGACCTTACTCAGTCCAGAAGGGAAGTCTTTGGGAAGATAAACTCCATGAGTGGATCCGAGCATAAATGATTGGTCAGTTCTAGTCCACGCTTAAGGGAGGCTGAACTCTGGAAATGCAGTTAACACCGGGATTGTTTCCGAGCTCCTCTCCAGGGCTCTGCTCAGCACATCAGGCTCAACCCTGACAATCCAGCACCGAACCCCTTCCCTGCTGCCGGGGCTCTCGGAAACACGCGGGCCCTGCGGCTACTCGGTCGTCGTCTGCAAGTTGTCCTTTTCCTCTCTGTTTTCTGTTCCACTTTCATCATCTTCGATTTCTCCTTCTTCTCCACTGAATTTGTCATGAGCCCACTTGGGGCTGGTGCTCGACTTCCTGAACATGAAGCGGCCTCTTCCCCGGGGGAAGGCACCTCGACCACGGCCGCGGTTCACCCACTTGTCCGCACCTTCGCCCTCCCGGTCATCGTGCTGCACAGGAGGAAGCCAACGAGACCAGGTGAAACAAAATACTGACTACTCACTGTGGGAGAGTGGGAAAGCCCTGGTTGGTGACACAGAACCCTGCAGCGTGGACCAGGCTCTCATCTAAAGAGAAACACTGGCTGGCCTGGGAGAGGAACACAGCAGATGAAGGAGGAATGCACCATCACTACCCAGGCTCCGTGCATGGCAGCCTGTGCTTGCTGGCAGGAAGCTCTCTAGAGTATTTAGTTTAGGATATAGTTCTGCCTTCAATAAGACTGGAGAAAAAAGCAGTAAAAATCAGGAAGGTTTTCTTGCTTGAAGTACAAGACTGAAATACTGCATTATTTAATGAGAAGATTGGGGATCTCAAGAACCCCAAATCAGGAAGAGACAAAAGGAGTTTGTGTCTGTTTGAAACTACCCCTCTTTCACAGAACAAGGTCACACAGAACTAATGCCCCTTAGTAAGGCAGACTGCTGTCCCCAGAAACCAAAAGGAACAGTACTAACTCATCCAGGAAGCTGGACACTGTATGGGGATAGAAGCAAGAAACAGAGGCCATCTGCAACACAGACTAACATTTCAGCTGCATTTCCTACAACCCTGGGAAACACATGCTCTCTAACTGGCCTTTAGGATTTCACTTAATGGCAAACCACTCTACAATGAACAGAAGGAAGTTCTCTTTAGTCATAAGCCAGAAGCTTTTCATGAAGTGTCTCATGAAGCCTTAACCTGTTGGACTAGACAGTTCAAGGACAGCTGGCACTTCCACCTCTCAAACATTCAACACCAGATATACCTCAAGCACACATATGTATTTCAGTACTTAAGAAAACGACATACCAAGTAGTACTTCTTGCTCTTCGGTGTGTACTCTGGATCCCACTCCTCATCTCTGCTTCTCTTCTGGAAGTCATTATTGCCACCACTGTTGCTGTTATTGTTGCCTGAAAAGTTGCCTCTGCCCCATCCTCTCCCTCTTGCTCTGAATTGCTGCAACAGCAAAACACAAAAGAGAAGTAAAATGGTTGCAGTGGCAATGCCCTCCCACCCCCAGAGAGCTTCCAGGGCTACCAGGAGATACCTCATCACTTCTCTACCATCCAAGAGCACCTTTAACCCATCATTAAAGTAAGAGGTCAGTATATTTTAGGGTTTTCTACATCATCTGATCACACAGTGCATCACAGTTGCTATAAAGCTGATTAAGATCATGTAGAGGCATTTCCAGAGCGCTCAGCAATTCCTAATCCACAAAAGCTTCCAGGCTTCATTTTGCTCCATACATCTTGAGTTCAACTGCCCAGACTATATTCTCAGCACCCTGGTTTGTGCTCCAGACCCAGAGCAATCATATTTGGCTCAGCATCCACAACCAGACAATGTCTTTGGGGTTTCTCCTTCATGGTATGCTTTGACTGTGAAAGAGCAAAGCACAAAAGCAACTGTTTGATCACTTTGGGAACTGATACCAGGATGTGGGGGAGCGGAGAACACTTACAAAGGTCCCTCTAGCTCTTCCTCGTTCATTGGGACCAGGAAATTCTTTAGTCCCAAGTCGGGACTTGTCAAAGCCTGTGGTGCTTTCCTCTCTCTCCTCAGTCTCCTCAGGATATTCCTCCACTTTGACTGAATGAGAGGACCATGAAGATGATGAACTGGATCGGGATCTCTCACGTACTTTTCGGTGCTTCCTGTTTCAGTGATAGGAAATGGAGGTGAGTGGGACACCGCCAACATTAATAACTCAGTTGTGTCTTGCTTGCTACAGAACCGTTTCTTTATCACTCTACATCAGTGCAATGCTCTCCTTATCCTAGTCCAGAAAAGAACAGCTACAGTAAGAGCCCAGTATCAGCTAAACCACACGGCTCTAACAGGGCTCAAGTTTTCTCCAGAAAGAACTGTTGCTTGGAAGGTGTTTACATGATCTACCATGAGATAAGCATGCATCTTCAGTTTTAGTGAAACAAAACAATTAAGTGAACAGATAAAAATAGATAAGAATTAAATTAGGGGGCCTATAGGGATGCTGGGGAGGAAGTCTTCACTAGGGACTGTAGTGACAGGACATGGGGTAACGGGTTCAAACTTAAACAGGAGAGGTTTAGATTGGATCTAAGGAAGAAATTCTTTACTGTGAGGGTGCTGAGGCACTGGAATGCGTTGCCCAGGGAGGTTGTGAGTGCTCCATCCCTGGCAGTGCTCAAGGCCAGGTTGGATGAAGCTTTGGGTGGCATGGTTTAGTGTGAGATGTCCCTGCTCATGGCAGAGGGGCTGGAACTGGATGATCAAGGTCCTTTCCAACCCTAACTCTTCTATGATTCTATAAATCAACATTAAAGCAAAGTCATTTAAATGTGGCTGTTCTTTACAGCAGGAACAAGAAAGAAGTGACTCACCCATTCCAACACATGGAGCCTTCTCATTTACCTTTAACACCTATTTAGTGCTTCAGATAGCTATAATGCTATCAAGAAGACACGCAGAGGGATAATTCATGCCACTGGAGCAGTTATCTCAATAGGTGCACGAATGCACATACACGATGTCATCTCCAACCTTAACAGCAGAAACATGAGAGGCAGAAGGAAATGCCTTAGGTTGCCTACATACTTTTTCTTTGAGCCTTTGTGACTTTTCTCCGTTTTCTCAGTTGATCTTTCCCTTGAGTGACTTGAATCCCTCGAGTCCACCGATTCTCTGGATTTATCACGTTTAAGATCTCTTTCCTTATGTTTTTTACGGCGCTCAATATCAAGGCGCAGGTCAACAGGGTCATCCTTATACTTCCCTTCAGCCTACAAATGCAGGGAAGAGGGGAGAGTTTAATACGAAGCTTTGCAGTGCCCTAGTTCAGCACCATTACTTTGCTATTGACTGCACAGACTTCTGGAGAACACGAGTTTATCTGAGTACTAATCAATATTCCATTTTAAAATGTAAAATAATGCACTATTGGATTCTCATCTGTCAGACTGCAATTTTCCTACTGCTGTCTAAGAGCTTCCACTTTTATTCTCCTCTTTAAACAGCATTAGAACAAATAGCCTGATAATAGGGGAGGGAGAAACATAAAAGTTGACACTTATTGTACACCACAGCCAGTGAGAGATGAGAACCTGGAAATGCAACTGACTATGTATCAGAACTACAGCATGTGAAAAGTGTCTAACAGCCTGTGGGTGTTACTGAACAGCAGCATGCTCCCTGTCCTGCTGACAGACGTCACCTAGCAGGGTGGAAGGGACTTTAGTCACCATATCTGGAGGCAATTCTTAAGAAGCTGTTTGCTGCTTGGAGATACCAAAAATCATGATTACTGATCAGAGCTAAGAGATGGAGGCCACTGAAATGCAGCAGAGCCAGGTTCATGTGGGAGAAGGCCAACAGCCCGCTGGGATGTAGCCTTTACTACATCTATCAAGATTTAGTGTGTGGCAGATGTCACCTAGAGCCCCTCCTTCCCCCTTGACTGGAAGGCACCATGTGAAAGATGCCAAGAAGTCACCACAGATGGAGGTGTGCATTCCTCCACGCAGTCCTAGCAAGTTTGCTAATGTGAGCTGACCCTGGTGTTTCACAGAGCAAAAACCAATCAGGTGTATGGAAAATACTCCCCAAACAGCTTTGCTTTTTCTTTACAGTGTCAATTTAAAAAAGTTCTGGTAACACTTGCTTTGAGTTCTGTTGAAATTCCCACTTAAATAATGGATTAAGGTAGTTTCTTTGCAAAATGAGGAGTTGTGTTACCTGCATACGCTTAAGACCAGTGGCACCTGGATGAGATTCTGCTGACTGCACACACAAGAGCAGCAAACTAACAGTGGCTGTGGTTCTGACAAACATTTAACAGTAGCAGTATGTCTGCGGGAAGCCTGTACAGACATTGCTATCAACAACATAGAGCCTTCAGGGTTTGCTACCTCATTTACACAATGCTAATCTCGGGAACTGCATGACTTTATATGCAACATACATCATATTAATTGTCTTGAATTAAATACAAAAGGATTAGTAATTCTCTAGCTATGAAATTTTTTTACTTACATGAGTTTCTAAACACTTTTTTTTTTAAATAAACATGTCAAATAACGCAGGAGTGAGAGCAGGCGTTTTGTTTTGGTATTTTGCTCTTCTACTTTCCCCAGGCAAAGAGCTTTTATTTCTACTCTGAGAATAAAACTGCTCCCAACACGATGGATGACAGATAAGTGACAAAATCAGCAGCAGCTCTCTTATGTGGTACAGCAAACACCTATTTGGGTTTGTGAGGGCACGTCTGTTTCACGGAAGGCTGGCGAGCTGTTTGGAAACCACGTTTATAATACACTCTGCCAAGCTGATGCTCAGAGTTCAGGCCCATCAAATCCATCTCACCATCGTCCATGTCAAGCCACAAGTGTGTTTGGAAAAAAATATGAAACAAATATGAAACAAGTAAGGTTTCAGCAGGACTGGTTAAAATCTCTTCAATGTAAATATGTATGAAGGTGAATAAACAAAGGTTAAAATCCCAAACATTTTATGTGAAGCCATTTTTATGACTGTTTACAGCGAGTGCAATGGCTTTAACATTCATCTATTCAGAAAAGCTAATACACTCAATTCCAAATGGTCTGGCTCTACTCAAACAAGTGCTGAATGTTAAAAGTAACAGCAATCAACAGCAACGGTACAGTAAGTTGTTAGAACAAAATTCATCATCTGCTTAATAGTGTATTTGGTTTAGATAAGTATTTAGTTTTACTTTCCTCTTTTTGACATGCATGTCTGTTTGAAAACATGGTTGGAAATATTGCATGTATACAATTGATTTAATCATACTTACAAGCAGAAAAATATCACAAAAAGTTTCTTCTCTCATCATGGGCACTTGTTCCAAAAATCCTCTCTTTTTTTCTCTCAAGCTCACCTCAATTGACTTTGGGGTCATTTACCATAGTCTAACCACTTCACAAAGGTTGTTGATACATTTTTATTAAAAATTAACCCTTTGTAGTTTCATTTTTAGAATTATGCCCATCCTTAAAAGAAAAACACAAACTTAAGTAGAGAGTAATTTAAACAAAAACATCACTGTTAAGTTCATGCCCAATGCACTCATTTTGTTGAATTAAACTAGTCAGAGTAACAGTTCACCTTGAAGCCAGGATCTCGGGAGCTTTTCGATTCCTCTTGAGAGAATCCATGTTTTCTAAAAGTACTGGGAGATATATCTATCCTCCTAAAATGTAAAGAAAGTTCACAGCTATAACCTTGATCACAGGAAGAATCTGAAGCTTTCAGAGCAAATGGCATTTAAACCAGACCAACACTTCCAGAGGTGTATGAAACTGCCCATATTTTCCCTCCCTTTTCCCCCTGAAGCTAGTTACGTACTTGAATTATTCTAGAATCATTCCAGAGTTTAAAAGAACAATGCCTGAAATGCCCCCAAAATGTTAAGCCAGCACCAACCTGTGGATCTCAGGGCTCTTTTTGTTTTTAGCTGCATCTTGTTCCATTCCTTTCTTTAGATATTTGGTAAAGCGTTCATTCAGTGTCATTCCTGAAGACCCAAAGTGATGCTCTGTTGGGGGTTTGAGTGAACAATACCAAAATGTTAGTCCCATTTTGGTAAAAAGACAAAGCACGTTAGTCCTACAGCTTGGTCAAATTTGAGGCAGGAAACAAGAAGCACTGCTGAGAAGCTCTAACTAACGTTGCTGGTAAATCTCAGTCTTGAACCATTTCCTCAAGTCACAAATTCACTAGAATACACAAGTTTTTAGTCACTGCCTCTCTGAACATTGCTCAGGTAAAACTAAGAATGCCCTTTCTGCCTCTGCAGAAGAAAACCATAAGATCAGGCTGCTATCCTCATCTATGGCATACCTGCTGGAACACAACTCTTTGAGTGCATAAAACTCATTGATTTGAACAAAGGAGGAGCACACATTCAGCTGAGGCCACACAGACTTCTCACCTACCTCTTACATGGTGGACTATAGTCACTATATGCTGAGCAAACAGTTCAGAAAGACTTCGCTGAGACTGAGCAGACTGAATATGATGGAAAATCGAACGGAATTCCTGCTCTTTTTTGTTGCTGTGCACGAGGTCACGACACAGCTTGCGTTCCTGAGCCAATATGCCACTTGGACTAGAAAAAGAACAGACCACATGAAATACAAGAACAGGGTAAAAGGGAAGCAGTGTAAGATGATTAATGTTTCCCAAGTTGGAAGCTGATTCCATTATTTTATGTTGTCTTATGAAGGCACCTCCGGCCTTAAATAGCACATGCAGGACTTATTTAAACATCTCTAAAACACCCAGGTCTGCGTTACTGGGGCAATTCAGGTCACTTGTTATTCTGTATGGAGTGCAGGTATGAACCCCTGACATCCTGGGAAACACTTCCTAAATTCTAGATTTACCTCTGACATCCCATCTAACATTCCTGTCTTAAGATTTCTTGAAGCAATGCTGAAGTGTCTCTCAGAGTTTCAGTACTACTACGTTGAGAAGATGAGTAGTTAAACGCACTCCAGAGAATCAAACATCAGTTAAGCAGCACTGTAACTTTACTGTACCACTAAGCTTCTAGCAGCAAGAAGGCACCGAGTACCTAACTCCTTCCTGAACCTGACACAGAAGCATTTATGTTCTGAAACAATCTTACATCTAGTTGTAGAAGACATTAGGAGAAGTTCTTCAACCCCCATGCTATACTTTGGCCATCTGCAAACTGGCAAACCCTGTAACCTGCCACCACAAAATAAAAGGGTCACACAAGTAGGATAATGCCAGAAAAAAATGCATCTCTATCTCCAAAATATGCAAATTGTGATGCAATATTATTCAGCCTTCCCCACACTTGGCAAGTCTATGAGGATCTCAGGAAGAGAAACAGGAAAACACCCCTATTTGGACTTGTACTTACCGTGCAAGGTCTTCATCAAAGGAATCCATTCGAATATTGACCTGGGCCTCACGAGTAATAGAAAAGGAAGATTTGCTAGGAGTCAGCCCTTCTACTTTGGTGCCTGGTTTCTCCTTCACCTCAGAAGTCTTCCTTGGTGGGGGGGAAGAACTTTTCTCCTGGCTTGATTTGTAAGTGGTCACTCGGAAATTCTTCTCAGGAACAAAGCCCCTGTGACCTGATTCAGCTCTCTTGGATGCTGGTCTCTCCTCTTTCTTTGATCTTTCCGAATAGCTTTCCTCCTCCATTTCATCAGGTTTCCTCTGCTTCTCTTTTCCAGGTGGCAAGAACACCACACCTTCCCATTTTCCTGATCTCTCCTCCTCTTGATTTTTACTTGAAGTTGCTACAACTTTAGACATGAATTTGGGCTCTTCCTCAAATTCCGAATCTTTTCGGCCCTTTGCCTTGTCTTTCTTTTCCTGATCATCTGTTTCCTCTTTGCCATAATGGCCTTCCTTGTGGAACTCCGGGGCCTTTGGCTTGTCAAAGTCATCCCGGAACTTGTAGCGCTTGGGCGACTGGCTGCCGCGATATCCCTTCTCCGAGTCAGCTTTGGATGTATAGGAGTCGGATTTTGCCTTTCCATCTGCTGATCCCACCTCAGAGAAATTCCCTTTTTCTTTATTTTTTTCTTTTTCAACATTTGATACTTTCTGTTCTTTGTCTTTCCCATTCTCAGGCTTCTGCTCTTCCAGATACCTGTTCATAGAACAGACATTTAAGTAGATCTCTTATTAAAAAACAAATCAAAGAGGTTCACTCTTCAGTTGAAGCAGTCATATTTTAGAGCACACCAAGCTATGCATGGACAGAAAGCTGTGTCTAGGCCCTAAACCAGTTAAAAGATAACGCAGATTTACTCAGCCTGGATTTAAGACTTCTAGTTCTCAATAAGATCAGCAAATGTAGAAGAAAATGGATATGCAGAACTGGTGAGATGAGGCTTAAGAACAAATAACAAACAGCTTACCCACAGAGTCATGTGAAGGAAAATAGTAACGTCTTACCCAATCGGTTTATTTACTTACAAACCTGGTTCAGGAGAACAACACATCAAAACTTTCAACCTGGGCTGTTCTGCTTTAAACAACACACTGGAAATAAAAGCCTCAAAAGCTACTTCAAATTTTGGATGCAAGTTTCATAGGTAAGCTAAATATTTCCTGACAGACTGTAAATACAAATAAAAGCAAAAAGGTTAACAGAGGAGAATATTTATTCTGCTTGGAGAAGACAAAACACTTGTAGTGAGAACAACAGGTTAAAGCATCAGAACTGTGTTTTAATTCATGAGGAAACAGCAGTAAAGCCCTCAGACATTAGTTCAGTGCTTTGGAAAGCCCAAACAAGAGTTACAGCTTTTTTTTCCCCCTTTCTTTTTCAGTTTCAGGCATCTTTGATATAGAATCAGTTCAAAATAACTTTAAAAATAGTAAAAGCTCTAAAAGCACTTGTGAATGTTACCATATCTTTTAAAACAAAGTGTTGCACATGAATGTACAGTGGACTAAGCAGGCAAACCAACAAGGGAAGCTTCTCTATGGGAGGATGTCTTAAATTTAGCAATAACCTTGGTGCTTTAACCCACAACCACAGGCACAAACACTGCAACTACACCTGCCTTGGGTTGCTTTGCATCAGGACATGCAGTAAGATTTCACTACATTTTTCTAATTCATAGTATCTATTGCAATACTATAAAGTGTCTTTCAGTGGAAAATAACACAGAAATGCAAGCTTCCAGTAGGCACTGTTAAATTGCCAGAAATTCTCATCCAGCACATCTTCACTTCAAGTGTTCACAAGCAATGAACACTTTAGCAACTATCCAGGACACAAAACTAACTCCAGCTTTCTACAACACAGGGCAAGGTCTGCATTTCATTCTCTAACTCAGACAATACCAGGGCCAAAGAGCTGGCAGCCTGCTAGGATGGCACCCTGCACACCCTGGGGCTCATTCCAGCTGGGGCCTGCACAGGGAGAACCCTTGCAGTGCTCCTGGAGAGTGCCTACACAGAAGCACCACAGCACAACACACACATCACTTGCCTTTTTGAGAAGGCTCCTCCTCCAGGAGCTGCGGCTTCCTCCTTCTGAGATGTACTGTAAATGGAACTGACTGGTGTTGGACTTTTACACACAGGACTCTTCCTTGTTGGGCTCAAACCTGCCGAGCCATGGTCAAAGGGACTCTGATGAGAGCCTGCCTGAAAGGAGGTGCTGCTGCTGCTGCTGCTTTGTAAAGCAGAGCTCATCTGGGATGGGTTGGATAGTGGAGGGCTCGACTTTTGCAATGGACTAGGCCGAGGAGAACGCCGCCTCACCACAACTGACTGGAGAGGGCTTTTTAGTGCAGGACTGCGTTCTCTTGGGCTAAGCTCAGACACAGAGGCTCTTGACGCTGAACTTGTACCATAGGTGGTCATCTCCTGCCATGGTTTTGATCCCTCAGATGCCTTGACATCTTGAGCCGCTGCTCCTGAAAACGGCTGCTCCTTAGACTCATCTCCTTGATTATCTCCTGCAGGCTGAGCTGCCCGGTTATCCTTGGAAGACGACTTTTTCTCCTTTCCAGATTTACGCTTAGAAGACTCCACCCGGCTGTGGTTTGAGGAAGACCGGGAAGAGGAAGACCTCCTCGACCGGTCAGAAGATGACTTATCAGAATTCCTAGAACGACTTCTAGACCTGGGCGAAGGAGACCTTCTCTTGGGGGAACGAGAGCGTGACCTCCCTCTACGCGGGCTATACGCTTGACGGTAGTTTTGCCAGTTTGATCTGTAATTGCCATATCCTCCTCGATTATACTGGCCCCAGGGATAAAACCCTCGATTTCGGCCTCGAAAATAATATGGTCTCCTATAGCCTCTATTATGACCTCGGAAATCCCGGCTCTGATAGACTCTCGGATGGTTCCTTTCCCTGTTATGAGATGGAGAATACGATCTTGAACGGGACCTAGAACTGAGAAAGAAAGAACAAAATACACAAATACTTTAAAGTTTATTCTTCTGTCACAACTTTTTATTGGAAGTTTTATAGAAAAGTAGCTGAAAACAGCGTTTCTCAAGTTTTAAAAGTAATTTCTTTGGTTTGGCCCTCAATAAATTGCTATAGGAACAGCTCATATCTGTGATACCACCAAGCAAATATTCAGATTACTGCAGAGACCACGATAACAACTTAGTTTTTCTAGGATGAACATGGCTGTCATCCAGCTTCAGGAAAAAAGTGACATGTCACAACCTTCCAGCCCTTTACAGCTCAACGTCAAGGTTATATCTCATCATAGACCTCTCTCTTTCTTTGTGCTATTCAAACATGATCCAAGATCATCTTCTTGTGTCCCAAGTTTCTCATGTGCTTTTGAAATTCTGCTAATCAGGATGAAATTCCACTTCTTTGCCAGGTGAGTTATATAAATCACAACATCTCAACACGAGGGGAGCAGCACTGCAGCAAGCAGCACACTGCTCTATAGTTTTAAGGTTCAAAAGGTGCAGCCCTTGCCCCAGTTCAGAAGCTGGAACTCCAAACAGATGGGCCAGCAGACGGATGCACTCATTTCCAGGCTGAGGCCGCAAGATGGCACTGCTCAGTGTCCCACTCCTCACCTCCACCCCAAAGGAGAACACTCATAGAACAAAACTGAGCCCAAACCCTGTAAGAATAGAGTCAAGTGGCAAAATGTCAAAGGCTCATCGTTCCAGTAGTCCCTCCCATGCAAGTTTTGGAGCTGCAGCTGTGGGACTGTTTAAAAGCCCCACTGTAGCTCAGGATTAAATGCCAGCCTTACAGTATTTCACAGCTGTTGGAAAACCAAACCTGCTGAAAGCCTGAGATTTTAGCAAATTTGCATTGGTAAAAGAGAGGAAGTGTCCAAACCAGTACAGCTAAACTGAGAAAGACATTTTTCCAAATGGAATTTGAGTAACTCCTATTCACTGAAACCATTCCCACTTTCCATTTTCACTTCTTGGTCTCATTGATCATACTCCAAAACATTTGTACTGGCTCTTCCACAGACTGGCAATACACAACTCACTGCTGCCCCCACTCCACTCACACCCCAAGCCCCCATAACGTGAGGGAATACAATGCTGCTGTTAGAATTCCTACCAGATGAGCATAAATGCATGCAGAGATGGACTTCAGTACTGTGTTTGTTTCTTCCACCTATCAAATACACAGTACAGTTTAGCAGGAAGCTGGCTGTTCATACCATAGTTATTGCTAGCAAGTAGCTTAATGATAATTTTAACATATGCTTCATCCTCTGCTTGAAACAACCAAACGAGTTAAACAACCTCTCTGAGACAGAAAGCAACAATAAGAAGGAAAGCACAGAGCCAGATGGGAAAACACAATAGTAATGAGCTCCAGTCAAAAGCACTAACACCACACATACTCCTATTTTCAAACAACTGCTGCATTTGTGATCAGTTACCAGCCAGGGACCCGTTGAACACAGCTTCCCAAATCTGCTCTATTGTTTTAGAGGGGCTGCAGCACGGAGATTTCACTCTGCCAGCCCCAGCCAATACACACAGCTCCAGTTGAGAAGCACCCGCAATCTTACAACAGGTAAAATAAAGCCAAAAAGAAAACAAGAAATATTAGGCAGCCTCCAACATGGCAATATGACTCAGAACAAACAGCAAACCTACCAAAAGAAGAGTCAAACATTTTGTGGTGTATGCTGAAGTACATAATAATGGACTTTCATGTCGAAATACCACAGGACCTACCTCAGAAGATATCCTAACGCCATACAAGGTGACTTGTCTGTACTAACCCCTTCCATTTTGGTTCTTATTTACAAAGCACAAGTGGATGCGGCAGCAGCACAGAGGAAACAATCACGCCTGCACAGGGTGCCTTTGTTTTCAACTGTCAAAGTTCCTTCACAGCTAGGCAGATAATCCCAAATGACTGTGTCTCTTCCAGCATTCCAGCTTCCTTCTGCAAGAACTTGGTTTGACTCAAGTCTCCGCCTCTAGTTTAGTTTTGCCATGTCCTTCTCCCTCCAACTTTACATTTATTACAGCCTCTGCAGTTTAAACCTCTCTTTAACTGTTAACAGTTGCATGTGTTTGCAGCCTAATGCTATGTGTTATTAATTAAAGATTAGTGAGGGAGCAGATGAACACCATTATACCCAGTTCAAATGGAATGCCTTTGCCAGCTAAGTAATGCCAAAAGAAAACACAGATATCCTGATATCCAGGGAAGACATAAGCCTGATCAGAAGCAATTCCAGGAGGTAAGAACAACTATTACAAACATTAATGAATTCTCCAAATTAACTGTAGTGAAATTTATCTACTTTATCCATCCAGAACAATCACCGCTGTCAAGTAATAGCAGTGCATTAAATGGACGCTGAAACTCATTTCAATCAAGTTTTAGAAAGAGGAGGAAAACACGCAATAGCTGCAAAGTCTGGGATCAGTTACATTAACAGCTTAAGAAAAAACAGCCAAAGACGTTTAAGACCACAAAGGAGCATGTTTTGCTATGGACTTTCCCAACTCTGACTATGAAACACACACTTAAACTCTCTCACAGCACTGAAGCAAACATCTGACCAAAAGCAAAATGTCAAAATGACCTCAAGCCAGGATAAAAAGCTAGCATTTTGTGCACTGTGTCCTGTTTTGGCAATTTCAAACATCATAATTAGCCATGAATACATTTAAGACAGGCAACTGGATCTCAGAGATTGTGTCTACTTCGCAGTAGGGAAAGCCCAACAGGCTATCCTGTTACACACAGCAGTTCAGAACTGCAGAAGAACATGGGAAGAAACCCACACGTGATTTGACACAGGCTTCTATTAATACCTTTAAGAAGAAATAACGTACAGAAGTCTTCTCTACGGAACCAGTCTAAAAAGGCCTTTAACACCACCCCCCCACCCCCCCCAACAAAATGAACTATATTATATTAACCAAACCACCTTCTGATTAAACCGTACACTAGAGTATCTCTTCATATTTACACCACGGAAAAAGTTATTGTTCACCAAAAACATGCTACAGAGACCAGATTAAGAGCTCAAAAGAAAGATCTTAACAATTCATTCTCCTAGCTCATTGGAAACACTTTAAAACAGTACAGGCTGGCAGGAAACAGGATGCTATCTGTCCTAGGATCTAATTAGAGTCTTTCCCTGGAAAAGAATTAAGTGACAAACCATCTGAACAGGACAGAAAGGAAAAGCAGTTACACCCTTTGGCTCCAGAGCTGCAGGCACTTACCTAAGTCTGCGCTTTCTTGACCGTGAGATAGAACGAGAACGGGAGCGGGATTTGGAGAAGGATCGTGACCGGGATCTCGATCCTGACCTCGAACGGGAAGAGCGGGATCCAGATTTGGACTTGTTAGTTTTAGACATCTTTGCAAGCACCTGTCAGCTGTACCTGAATGAGAAAGGGAAAGTATGTGATAAATGAAGTCAGCTTTGAGAGGACATTGGCAGCTTGACTAACTCCAGTGACATGAAGCTGGGTAAGATTGGAAATGCAAATGTTTGGCTGCCTAAATAACAGATGAATGGTGTTGGGCTCCAAATAGAAGGTGTACTTCAGGAGGAAATCTATAAAAGGATAACAGGTTTTCACCTCAGAGTAATTACAAATATGAGTGCTAGAGCTGAAAGCAGTTAAGTTAGTGCAAAGCCTATGAATAGGCAGAAGCCATGCTGCTCACTCAAGCAGGAACACCTTTAGACAGACAATCCATTTCATTTCAGCCACATCACTGTCAACAGAGCAAAGCTGGTTTAAAGAACAGTGAGGAAACCCAAAGGCTTACCGTCAAAAACCTAAAACCCCAACCCCAAAGTCTTCTCTAAATTTTCAGGAGGAAATCATGAACACAAACGATAATCCAAGATTCAGGAATATAACCCTGTTTGCACAGGTCTGCCTCGCACTGAACACTCAGGTTAAACCCTGGCCATATGTGTCCTGTCTGCTTGTGGAGTTTATGCAGTTGCTAGGATCAGTTATCAGCATGTATCATCCAGGGAGGAGCTCTGTTGCAGCCAAAATAATTCAGAGGTCCTTCCAAGTACTCACAGACACCAAAGAGATTACACTGTAGCATTAAATGACTCTGAACAGTTATAATTATGAATTCAGGCACGTGTCCAGGTAGAGAGACCCTTGGAAGATGTTTCAGGGAATAGTTTGAGCATGTAATTGTTTCAGTTACACCCTGCCTGATCTGTTTGCTTGTAAACATCGACTTCGTATCAAGGAGCAAGACTTCCTAATGGATTTTCATTATCTTACCTCCAGGGGAAAAAGCTATTGAGGGCTATTAAGAGGGGGCTGTGTGTGTCACAGGGTTTACATCTGAAGGTTGGTACAAATATTGATGAAACCCAAGCTGCTTTATTCTTTCAGCCAGATTTTCCTGTCAGCATCCACAAGAATCTAATTCATAACACAGTTCTGCAGCTTCTGACAGGGACCTTCACAAGCCTTCCCCTTCCTGCTACCAACAACCTCCTTCTGCAACCTCCCCATCCAGCAGAGGCTGTGGAAGCAAACCCAGCATGCTGGAGATGGTTTGGGAGAGCTGTAGTGCCTCTTCCACCCTGCCATTACAGTGCTTCTCAGCTGTAGTTAATAGCTGACCTACTTCAGCACTGGATCCAGTCACAAACAAAATTCCTTACAATTTAAAGGTTGATCATGCTGCAAAACGTGCTCCAGCTTTGGAATCCCTGTTGGTTCCAGTATAATTCTTCAGCTTAAATGGAAAATGCTTTGGGCCCTGACTTGGCAAGGAGGAAGGGACTCCACTGCTTAGAATAAGTTCCCAGACTCCTTCCTACTTTCATTCCTAGAAATGGAATGTTTCAACAGTGGGTTGGGAAAGGGACTAAGTGGTAGTTTGAGTCGTGTTTGGATTGTCAAGTATTCCATACTCACAGTTGGTATCAAGATCTCTGCAACTCCAGAGGTAGCTTGATGAGGCTGAGAAGGTAATCTGCTCTCTTTACAAAGACCTAAGTTTCATTCACAATATCAGAAGCCATTTATTTCACATTTAACAGAATTCCTTAGGAATTTCTACAAGGAATTACATTTTCTCCCCATCAAACTCAGTAAAATATTCCATAGCTGCAACTAATTTGAGCAGAGGAAAAAAAACATCACTCTACTGGTAGATTTACAGTTCTGCTTCTATGTGTGCATGTTCAACAGCAAACCTGTAGCTGCTGTGAGGGTCTAGAGATCAGGCACTGGCAGTTAATTTTATTACTTACTTCAATGGCTAAAAAGCATCTCAAATCATGAAATGAACAAAGAGGCATTTTGACAGCAAGCTGCCAAAACCTGAGCATCTGTGAAACAAATGCTCTGCAATGCTCAGCGCCCACACTCCAAAAGAGGGAAAAAACTTGAGACTGCGCTGGGAATTAGGTAAAGGTTTGTAAAGACAAGATTTGCATTAACTCAGCACTGCATAAAGGTTATCAACAAACCCTGCAGCAGAAGTGAATAATGAATCCAGAAAGGAAAAAGGAACTATATTAGGACTATTTTATCCTTCTTTTCCAACCACTGATTAGAATAGAGACATTGAGGTAGAGAAACCCATCAAGTTCTGCTGCTGCTGCATCCATTTTAAGCACATTCCAGTGGCCGGACTTGCAACGTCTTCACTTTGAGTCACCCTCCAAAGCGAAACTACGTATAGGGTGAGCAAATATTCCAGCTACTGCCAGGGCACTTTCAGGAACAGAAACAGGAAGCTGGCTTTTATTATAAAGACCATGTTACATGTTCCTGTTCTTCCCTTTCACCGTCCTAAAGGTGCTACATCAATCCAACTGAAGTAGTTTAATATATTCCACACTAGAAAGTAAGCCGAGGAAAAAAATATGTGTCCTAATAGTTGTTCTATTAGGAAAAAACAAATTGCAGCAGGGATGAAAATCAAATGCATGGTCCTTTTTCAGGGGAAGAGTAGATGAAAGGATCTGAATTGCCTCTCTGAGTCAATATTATTGATACATTAAAACAGAGGGGGGTTGGAAAGCACTATATTCTGTAAAGTTATTACAGATATACCCCATAAACTGTGTATTTCAGGATAGCTCTCTACTGAGAACCCTGGAATTCAAGAACAAACTACACTTCAACATATTACCATCTGTAAGTTACCTTTATTGACACTGAACTCTGTACTGCCTGAAATACCTTACTAGACTGATATGATCAGAGCTCTCACCACAGCTCTCCTCTGGTGCACCCCTTCTGAAAGAACTCATTTTTCCAAGAAAAAGCACATTCTTAGAGCTGACCCAGCAGTGCAAAAGTGGCAACAACTCCCAGTAAATCCTGAGAAGGCCCAAAAAAGAGACTTTAAAGTATCACTTGCTTTGGGCTGTTGAAGTCTTTGTATTTTACTTTGATCCACAGCACCTACTGGCCAAACACGAGTTTGGAATGCGTGACGTGTGCCAAAGGCTCTCTTGTCATGGAAGGGTTTATCTTTGTCAATATTTTTAAAGCTGATTCATTCCTAACAGCTGAGGTAACTCCTACTAGGATAGAAACCGAGTTGCTATGCTCCATCAGCACTCAAAAGGTTAAACAAACTCAACGCTGGAGTCATTTCAGCTCCCCTGTGTCAACACTGCAGTTGTAAAGGCACTGTGATACACATCTAGTTGTTCTAAGAATTAATGACTGACTTGGGTAAAATGTGTTCAGCTGGTAAGCAGAAAAAGCCCAACTGTGCTGAAAGAACCTGTTCTTATAAAGCACCCCAAGGAGTACTCTGAATTCTAAATGCAGCAAACTGTGAAAGCAATGGCAGCTGTGATTACCTCCCCATTTAGATCTTTCCACTCACCAAAATGCTGTGCCCCCAGATCACAACTGCATCCAGCCCCACAGAGCGCACAGGGGAGGATGCTGCTTTTTGAAACTCTGGAAAGTAAAATGTGTCTGCTCCTGAGCAGAGACTGCAGTAGAAGCATTCACAGTGCTACTTGTGGTTAGCAATCTGCTCTGCTAGAAGTCGTATTTCCTTCCTGCCTACAGCTACACAACCACCTTCCCATGACACTGACTCCACCTCTGCCTTAGAAAGGACACTGGTGATTAATGCTGCTTGATCCAGGTCTCCTGGAAACACTGCCAGTTTTCAGAATGGGGGCTCTCATGGTTTGCCTTTTCTGATGCACCACTTCCAAGCTATCCAGCAGATCTTCCCAAGCAGTGCAGCCTCATCACATCCCAAAATACCAGCACTGATCCCAAGTGTGTTGAGTTTAAAAGTGCTGGTAAAGCACTACCCTACTGGAAACCAGACACTTGACAGCTTGTTTATCTGCCATAAAACTAGACTGTGTAACATACCTCGTAACTCAACACACACCAAGTCTGAAGAAACAATTTGTATTCCAAATTAGTTTGCTAAATGCACTCCTATGACACAGATTTAAAAGCAGTTGCATTTACTACAAGCCAGATCTGAAACCACTGAAGTTGGTCAGTGGAGCAAGGAGTCAATCGAACAACCAGTTGGTTAGTCTGCTCAAAGTGCATTGCCAGTGCACTGAACAGCAAGCCACAAACTGGGAAACATCTCTAGATGTTCTTAAGGCCCTTTCCAACCCTAACTATTCTATGATTCAACTGTTCTGAGTCCTTCTTCCACAGAGTATGGAAAGCAAAGGCAGAGGATTTGCTTGAGCTGTGAAAGTCTTTTGACAGCAATCAGTAACTGAAATGAATTTGACTTCTCACATTGTTGCTATCCCCCTTCTGACATCAAAGATTTCCCACCCTGATCCCAAAGGCATACAAACTCTTCAAACCCCTTTCTTGTGAAGTAAAGCAAGCAACACAAGCTGAGTTTGTTTGTTGCTTTGCATGCTGCTTGACCAGCTACTTCAGCATAGAAGCTGCTTCATTCTGGAAGTTCTTGAGCTGCTTTAAAAGAACTTTTTTTGCCATGATACAAATGGTGCCATTCAGAGAGGGAAGACTCTTACAGAGGTGGCAATACAGTAGAGAATGAGTTCTACTCCAGAACTAAAAGACTTTTGTCATGACAAAACTGTTGTGAATCTTTAACATCTACAGAGAAAAAGCAATAAAGTCCTGGTTTCTAAGGACCTTATCCAAGCAGGACCCATACTGCTAATTGTAAGCAACAAAAGTCATCTAACAACTGGAGACAAAGGCCAAAGGCAACCCTCTTTGATGTTTAACAGCAACTTTTGTGGATGGATTTCTGTAGATCCACTCCTCAAAAGAACTAGAATGAAAATTAACACAGCTGTCTCTCGGGATATTTCTGTCAATGTGTAGTTTGACTAATTACTACCTCAGCAACAAGGCCCATGTAAAAAGTTCCCAACTTGCCAATACAATGAATTATTCATCTACAACCTGAACTCACTCCATGCCATGACAGAAGTTACTAATGTTCTGTTTTACAAGAATACTCTTAATCAGGGTTAATCCTGTGACCCCATTCATACAAGCCCTGCTAACAAATAAGGGGGGTTGAGATGGAGAACCAGCAGCCTGGCAGCTCCTCACAAGAAGTGTTTCCCAAAATTTGGAGGCAATTTCAAGCAGCCAAGTTTGCCTTCCCTGTTTCTAAACCCTCATGGCAATCCAGCACACCACTCGAAGGTGAAAATGATACAAGAGCAAATGCTCCTAGGAAGTCATCAGAAGGGACTTTGCCCACAGAACAAACTTTTCTCATGAAACACTGCCAGGAAAGTTAATGTTTGACCTGTTTGAAGTCTCCCTACAGAATTCAACTCTGCTCCACAGCAATGGAAAGAAGACACTGTCAGAGTCTCTTTATTGCTGGACACTTGCACAACTACCACAGCTTCAGAAATTCATTATTCAGAATATTTATGGAGAATTTTTATGATCACTTCTCCCAGGATTTCCACATAATTTCATAAAATTGATCTATTTCACCCTTACATTTACCAGCTACTTGGAAAGAGAAGCTGAAAACATTCTAAGATGTGAAGATGAGTTTCTTCTTCAGAAGAAATGGCAGGGGAGTTGGAACTAGATGATCTTAAGGTCCTTTCAAACCCTAACTATTCTATGATTCTATAATTCTAACCTGTTTAAGTCTTGTTTTACACAGCAACATTAACAATGAAAACAGAATTCAACTGATACAGGCCAACCTGCTGTATGGCCAGGATAGAAGCGATATAAGAAGGCATATTCCAAATCCCAAAACCAGGCAGTTTTAGCACTTTTGAAGGTGNCTATAATTCTAACCTGTTTAAGTCTTGTTTTACACAGCAACATTAACAATGAAAACAGAATTCAACTGATACAGGCCAACCTGCTGTATGGCCAGGATAGAAGCGATATAAGAAGGCATATTCCAAATCCCAAAACCAGGCAGTTTTAGCACTTTTGAAGGTGTTATTTTCTGTTGTGTCCCTACCTGCTTGAGCAGGTTCACACCTTGCACCCTGCAACAGTCAGGTTTCACCGTCTCAGCTCAGTCAGTTATGAAATCAGGAAGCAAACCTGAAATAAGAATAAAATGCATTGAAACATCTTTGAATATACAATGCTGTACTTGCTGCCACCCCTGATCAACAGGAGTTGAGCTTCCTTAAGTTGTCATCCAGCGCTGTATCCAAAATGTCCATTGGAGCTGAAGTACTTCAAAAGAGCACATATATTGCAAGGGTTCATCACCCACTTCACCACGAACATTCATGTGCTTTTACAAAGAACAGAGGTTTTTAAATGGTTATTCAAGCTTTTGCAATTTTAAGTCTTACTTCTTCCTCCTCCTCCCATCCCCTCTCCTGTTACATACATGCTAATTGCTGTCATTACATCTGTACAGCTGTATGGAAGTTCACTTCTCTCAGCTCATTTATACAGTCTTACTGGATTTGGGACTAAGGATTTTCCCATATTATAAAGAGAATCCACAAGAAACAATTGTTTTCCTGATAAATTCATGGAGCAGCGTATCTCCATCTTCCAGGGGTGCCACCACTCCACTGAGAGCTGTTTTGACAGGTCTACAATTACATTTCAGTGTCTTTCCATGCACTGCAAGAGGGGTGTAAGTTTTAAATAAGAAAACAGCAGTAAACACTCAAACCACTTCATGTTATTAAACCTCTGCTCTAAGAGCAAGAATGTCATTTACTCTGGTTCAGCCATAAAACAAACTTCTTTAAAGCTATTGATTCCTTCATTTACTTCACTGAAAAAGGTTTCAAGGCTACCTGAAGATTAGACTTTCTCTGGAATGGTGATTTCATCCTATTTTCCCCCAAGATGCTTAGTGTGCTCTAAATCAGGCTTCCCAGTCTTTGGAAATAGCCAAAGACCACCACACCACAGACCTGATTTTGCTGTTGTCACATCCATCCATCTAAACCTCCACGGAAGAGAGAAATCCTGTCTTTTACTTTAACAAGACCTTTGACTTTCAGATTTCACAAGGGCTACTAAGAAAACATAACTGCCAGAACCATCGCGTCCTGCTCTGTGGTAAAACACTTGGCGTTAGTTTGGGGTTTTTTTGCCTCTTCCCCAAGCACCTACATCTCCACTGTGCACAGGTGACATGCAGATAAACAGCTGAATTCTCTTTTGTAGAACAATTCTCATGTTTAGAGCACCACTGCAAAAAACAGTGAACCAAGACAACTGACAACAAGCAAGAAGAGCTATAACCTTTCTTCCAGATATGGAAAGAAAAGCAGGAAACGTGCTCAATGCTCTCTGCTGGAGCAGAAATCGTAGTCCAAGAGTTTCTTATTCCGGAACACTGTAAAGAACATTTCTATATGCCAAGACTTGGGTCAAACGCAGAACATTTCTAGTTTTCACAATGCCTTTTTCCAGGAATTTGTTTCCTGTTTCCAGCTGGCCTCTGTTACTTTGTGACTGTCTCTTTCCATCTTCCACTCCTTTTCTTGAAGTCCTTCAAGCAGTACTCATCATTATTTCAGACCTCTCACAGATGTTAAAGCAGAACAGAACCACCATGGCCATGTACAGAAAAGCCACCTCACAGAACGTTACAGCTGAAATCACTCCATCTCCAGCATGTCATGGAGGACTGCTACACCACGTAGCACCACAACTTGCCAGCTTAGAGACAAACACAGCAGAGATGTCCCCACCAGAAGCAGCAGTTTATTTGTCTTTTTATCTGCCTATAATACTCTGTGCATAAACACTAGGAACTTTTGGAAACAACTTGAATGGTCTATGTGCATACCTCAGGAGCATGCCCAGCACTGTGAAACCTGTTACAGTGGTATCATTTTATCAGTGTTTACAAAACAGTCACTTGCAAATATTAACTGTTTTTGTAAAAGCATCCGTAGAAAGGTCTGCATAACTGCGGTAGGAAAACAACAATGATCTTGTTTCTTTCTGGCCAGCATTTAATGGAACTGCTATGGTTTGTTTTGCTGTAAGACCCAAAACAAACAAGATAGCACCTCGGTAGAGAAAACATTCCTGCCTGGGCACCCTGGCACCCATTTAGTGTTCACCAGCACAAGCATGCAGTTTGGGAGAAGCAGCCCAAGTGCTGCAGTATTTGCTCCTGACAGCTTTCATTATCAGGGAACAAAACCATTAATTCTCCTTCAGCTAGCCCTACACTTCCTAATCCTGAGCTCCAAAACCCAAACAAGATTAGTTCATTCTAAAGAAGGGGAAAAAAATCCCACAGAACATCTTAAGCTGCGTAATGAGGCAGCAGCAACCACTACAAAAGTACACCTAGAGAAGTCACAGAAATACATATTAGAAATAGGTTATTTCCCACAAAACAAGCTTTTTATGCATGGATAAGACACCTAGAAGGCTTACATCAATTCAAAGTGACAGCCTTTGTCCTGTCCAAGAAACTGCCTCTTTACAACTTAAACCCTCATAAGATAAGAATTATTTATTGCTGATAGACCTACATCCCAATTCATACTTCACAAAGATATCAAAGATACTGCAAAATGGTGCCTCAACCAGAAGTGTCAGCACTGTGTTCTTTCAGAAATCACTGAAAGTAAGAAGATCAGCTATTGATACACTTAAACAGTAGAAATCGCCTAAATCCAGGCCTAGCAGAGGCAGGAAATGTGATCAAGCAATTCAAAACCCAGTCCTATATGTGATCTTGTAACTCACAACCCTGTAGAAGTCACTGGTTTTGTGCAATTCTCCTGCCCCCCAGAGCAGTAGAGGAGGTAAGTAACACCTGCAATATTACCTAGTAGTATACTAGTTAAGATACAATAACCAACTGTAGGAACTAAAAAGTGTCAAATAAAACACAGAAGTAACTAACTGTCAGCATCTTCTAAAAGTAATTTCAGCACGATCTTGTTTGAATAATTCCCTACAGCACAGGAGTTGCACTGTGCCCAGTACCAAACTGCTATGTGAACACCAACCACCACCTATACGGCAAAAATGGTTAGAAAAAAGCCAAATGTGAGCTACTGGGCTCATGTAAAGAACACATGCAACAAAATTGGTCTAACATAGCACTTCCTCTTACACTCGGGCTTAATAACACATTTAGCAAGAGCAGCCGGGCACTGGTGTCAAATCAGAGCAAGCTTTGTTTTCTAGACATGGATCTAGCAAAGAATGGAAGAGGGGTTCTTTTTCTTCCTGCAGCAAGTGCCCCAGAAGGATATTTCTCATAGCACACATGAATTCCCTGGAAGGATTTGCAGCCCAAGCAGCATTTGCACCTGTTGAGGCTGCCACTAGCAGCTCATGCAGAGCAAGCCCCAAAACTTGCCTCGCTCCAACACACCCATGATAAGCACAAAGGCAAACGACATCTGCTCTCCCCTTGCAGGTCCCAGACCTGTTGCCTTTATCAAAAAGCAAATCCACCAACCACAAATTCCTACATTAGCTTCCAAGTTGAAAAGGGCATTCCAGTATCCGTGAAGTTTGACAACCACTACAGTGAACTAAAGCTCCTGCTCTAAAAGAGCAGCCCAAAAGCATGACAAATGAACCTTGCCATGCATGACAGCTATGTAAAATCTAGTTCCCAACAAGCTTTGGACTGCAGCTGCACGAGGTTTTGCTGTGAACTTGCTTGAAATGGAAAAAAAGTTGCTGCTATCTGCATGTCAGAGCACACTGGGAGTGCCAGCAGTAATGTAGAGTACAAAAAGCACATGGTGGCTTTGCTAGTTTAGAAATCAAAGTCTAATCATCTCGCTTTCTACTGAATTCTTCCTTTTCAAGCTATTTTCTGGTGCAAGATCAAACCTGAATGGTCTTGATAGCATTAGAGCACTTCAGAGGAAGAAAAAAGCCACCTGCATAGCTCCCACTGCCAGCCCATTGGCTTGCAAATTAAAATGCTATTTCTACATCAAGCAGTTCAAATTTCCTTTGGGTAACAAAAAGCAGCACAATTCCCCTTTCTAGATCAAGTATCCAATGTATGTTTTCAAGAGATTAAGGACACAAGTTCCACTAAAGCCTACAACTACACCTCACAACCTCCTCAACAAAACTTTTCCTAGACAACACTGCTGAAACTGAAGAAACAACTAAACAAACCCAAACCAGCATGTTCTATTTTAACACATGCCAAACATGCTGTGGGGAAACAGCGTCCTGATTAATCTGCCACAGCAAGAGAGGTACTAATTTGTCAACAGCAGTTCCAACTTCTCTCTAGTCTGTATGCTTTTAAAATTAAGATTACTTTACCTTCACACAATTAAAGTAATCCCTAAAGGAGTTTAAAATAGAGCTCCAGCACTGGGTTCTGATTAGAAGCAGGTTCTATAGAAGGATTGGAAGACTACCTGCAGGATCTTCCCCAAAGGACTGACTGTACAGAATGCAGTGCTCAACAATCCTTCTCAAAGAATCTGGCCAGCAATAAACACCAATTGATGACTTGAATTTTGATCCTAGTTACCTGATTAAAAAGTACTTTCTGGATCTTTGAGCTTAAAATGTCCTGTGTTGGCATTCAGTTTAGTGCCAGGGAGCTCAGAGAATACAAATATGACAAAAAGCTGCTTAGAAATCTGGATGGTTTTGTTACAAGTCTGGCACTTGAATCTTCTGTTAAACACAGAAGAAAAACATCCATAATAACAAGAGGGAAAAAAAAACCCGAAAAGAAAAACCTATTTCATCACCTTTTTGCTTCCAAACCTATCCAACCTGGGAGCAAGACAGAAAAATCAGATCTTTCTCCGAAGAACCCAGCACGTTCTGCACACCAACATCTCCCTTATTACAGTGCCCACGATGCACTTCCAAAAACGTGGAAATAATGTGAAAAACAACTGAAGCTGGGGCTCTCTGGAATGTCCTCTGAGATACACAGTGTAGTTGCAGCCAAAACTGAATCTGTCCTAAAGAGTTACTGCTCCTCACACATTTAACCTATGAAAAGACAAACTCCAGCAAGTTGCATTTATAAGCTGCAAAAAGTAAAATCATTCCCATGTTTATTCTCAAGACAGTGCTTGATTTCTCTCTACCTTAACTTGAATCCTGTAACCTCAGGGGAAAATAAGGAAAATTATTCCCATAACTTGGTATAACATTAAAAGTTCTTTAAAATATCTAAAAAACCACAGAGTTATTGTAAGCACAAGCCATCAGAACAGGCTACCCCTACACTCTGCTGGGCTATGAAACAGAGGTTAAGTGCTTGTCCGTGGAAATCCTTTATGTATGGAATAATCTTATTCAAACAGTTTTCAGTGCTGTGTTTACATACCTTGAATAAGTCTCCCATCAATGATGTTTCTGAATCTGCTTTATTAGAAGCAACTGAACTCTCACCTAAGTAAAAAAACAGAAAAACAAATTAAGACAACCAAGATACTGGCAAATCCTCCCATTTTACAAGCATAGGGAAGCATTCTGGTTTCAGCCATTCATCCCAGCATCACTTCCCAGTAAAATAAAGCTGACAAAATCACTTAATCAGATAGTGCATGCACAGATCCTTAGCTCAGGAAACCGATCTCATCCACAGTCCTATAGGAGCAATTAACTGTGATAATCTACACAGATACACATGGCCTGAAATAATCAGGTACACGGTGCCCACAAGGTATCATGTGTGCAGCCTTCTGTGAGCTTAACATCATTAATACAGAACCTAATTCTCCTGAAAACAGGATTTCAGCTCAACACCCCCCACACCCTCAAGCCATCACCTTTTGTGCTCTCAGAGCAGAGAAACCCCTGGGGTTCCTTGGCAAGCTTTCCCTTCTTCCTTTCACTCAAGCAAAGGTAAAAGTGAAACGCAGGCAGCAGCAGGGAGGACTGTGCAAACCCTGGTGTTACAGCAGGCACTTTTGGGGGGTTTGTACAGCCATCTCACACTGTAAATCATGGCAGGCTAAAAATGGCTGGGTGACAGATCTGGAGATGAAATTATGAGCAGTCCGTTTGCTCTTGTATTAAACGAGTAGTAGCTGCAAGCAGGGCTTTGCAGAGAGGCCTTGCTCTCCTACAACAGAGGACAGGGGAGAGATGTACAAAGTATTTGCATATGGGATAGGAAAAAAGGACACTGAGTGAAAACTTCCTTAGGAAAGGGGACACACACACACACACACCCCACCACCCCTGCCAGGCCCCAGGGCTCCTGCAGCAGGGCTGGGTGTCACCTCTGGGTGCCAGCATGAGTCCTTCTTTTAATGGACACCAGAGCTTCCGGTTACCATGGAGTGCAACAGCGCAAACACCATTCCCAGCTGGCATGAAATGGAATCCCATGATTTTACTATTCATAGCGCTGACATGATAAAGCTAAATTAAGCAGGACCTCTTCACTTTCTCAAACCTATTAGCAGTGACTACTGCCACTGTTTAGCCCCTGTCAATACTCTCATTTCACTGGGAAGAGGGGAAGGACACTTTCCTTTATGGCAAGAGAGACTCCAGCTCCACAAACCAGCCTGTCATCCAGAAGCAAAATGGCACCTACTTGTTCCCAGGCATCACTTTGACTCCAGCAGGCACAGAGGAGACAAGACGAGTTCTTGTGCTGCACCTAACACCTTCTCCTCATCTTGGGACCCATTACAGAAACACACAAAGCCATTTTAAGCCATGCTTCTGATGAATGTTTGCTGAAACAGAGTCTATCAGGCCAGGAACAGAGGTCAGCTCAAAGCACAAATAAGAGCTGCTATGCACAACGTTAGACCCTGGTTCCTACCCTTAGCTGTTTACCCAGCCTTGCAGAATTACCTTGCACAAGCTCCCCAGGGAGCCAGGACAGTTTTTGCCCTCTTTCAATGCCTGTGACTTAAACTATATGGCTAAATATACAGCAGGAATCCTGCCACACAGAAGAACTCCCTGTACCATTGAAATTCAGAGCAAACCATACCATGTTACTGTACTGGCACATCCAGCTCAGCATACTGTAAACTTTTCCAGATATGGAAAAAAGTTCAACGGCTATGGAGCTGCTTAAACCATTAAGTTTTGACATGGCAAATTGTCATTTTGCAAAGACAAAGGCTAGGGAGCTAAAAAAATACAAATAATCAAGGTTCTGGCAAAACTGCACTGTTCTTTTAGGGAGCCAGTGATACAACTACAAAGGGAACACCACAGTTTCACAATGAAAAGCATCCTGAGGCTTAACCAAGTTTGAAAGGCTTCAAGACTAACTTGTTATGTGTGCCTCTCCCTGTGCCTGCTCAAATACGAACAGGTCATTCATAGTGCAGAGGATATAAAAGAAAACCATGCAGCAGGATCTAAACAGAAGGTAGATGTAATCATAAGGTCCCAGGCTCTACAGAGGATCCCATGTCACAAATCCATGCGTTTTAGACAGCTCTCTGCAGTAACTGCATCAGTTTATCTTCTTATCTGCTGTCTGATTGTGTCACAAGGTCAGCCATGTGCTGAGCACCTACAAAGTGCCAGAGCACGAGGATGAAGGGCCAGATGCTCCAGGAGAAAGCACTGTTGTGCTTAAACACTCTTTTTTCCTCTGTCTCTACAACACGCTCCCTTAAAGGCAACCTGAGAGGCTCAGCTGTGAAACATCTCTTTTCAAATGAATGCAGGTTATGCAATAGAAATCCAAGGAGCAGATCTCCTCTTCAGCCACAGCACTCGAGGGCAGTGGCCACACAAAAGGGCACATTCAAAACACACCCAAAACATCACGTTGGCCATGCCACAACCACTGACATACCCACCTGCCTGTGCTCCTAGCGAGAAGGAATACTGCAAGAGCCCTTTGCAGGCAGTAACTGGATGATTTAATTGTCTGAGCTCTTAGGAGAGAGCATCCTGAAAACGTCCATTTGCTGATGTGCCCCTGCAGCCTCTTACAGGAGCTCTGTGCTGCCACTGCTGCAGAAGCTGCAGATAAAGGCTCCTCTCCATCTGCCCGTCAACTATAAGACAGCTTCTGAGGTTTCCCAAACGGTTTTACAGATTATTTCAATGAACAACCCCGTTCTTAAGCCGCAGCATCTGCCACATTATGGTACGCTTAAGAAATGAGTATCCCACCTCTGTCTAGTCCCAAGGAAACGCTGTTGCACACACACCACCACCCACTCCATGTCTAGGGCGTCCTCACTCACTCACTCACACAAGGAAACAGAAGTCATGCTGCGCCTCCCAAAGCTGCTACATGGCTTATTCCAAACTTATCGCGTCACCTTCTGGCATATAAATGCACTCTAAAAGTAACTCGGGAGGCAATTACAGTGACCATTACCTTGTGGAGACTCTGGATTATACTTACAGAGACTTCAAACGCATTCATCTCCCCTAAACAACAAGACTGAAGAAACAAACCCTCATGCGCCCGTTGAAAAGCATTCAGGGCTCACAGGTGCCTCTGTGCCACTGCAAAGCCCGTTCCACCGCCTCCGCCGAGGTTCTGCCCAACTCCACTTCCACACAGGATGCAGAGTGGGAAACGCGAGTGGATGAACCCGTCCCTGTGCACCGAGCAGCACACGGTGCTGAGCGCAGGTGCGGGCGCCCTGCGAGAACCACTGCGAGCCCGCCGGGGCTCAGGGAGGACCCCGGCCGACCCGAAGCGAACGAAGAACCCCCAGGAACGGGTGCAGAGGCCCGGGCGGAAGGGGGGAACCTGCGGGAAGGGGCTGGGCCGGGAGGGGGGGCTGAGCCCCCGGGACAGGCCGCGGTGTGAGGCCCGGCACGACCACAAGGCCCAGCCGAGGGCGGCGCCGGGAGCGCCGCAATCGAGCCTCGCCCGGGGGGTGCGGAGCACGCGGGGCCGCGCCCGGCACATGGCGGCCGTCGGGGGAAGTGGGAGCGGGGTGGGCAGCGCTGAGGCCCGGGAGGAGACGGGGTGGGAGCAAAGCGCGGCCGGGCTGTGAGGAGCGGCGCGGAGGGCGCTCGGGAAGAAGGGGGAAGTAGGGGGGAGAAGAGGAGAAGGGAAGAGGAAGAGAGGAGCCGAGGGGCGGAGGGACCGGGACGAGCTGGGCCTAACCGTACTCACCAGGCCCCGCTCCGCCCGCGGCCTCCTCAGCAGCCTGGCGCCTACCACCTCCCTCTCACGCACTTCCGCTTCGCGCCCGCCCGCCCTCGAGGCTGCCGGGAGCTGTAGTCCAATGCGTGCGGAGTGCCCATTGGCTGGCAGTACAAGCTGGACTACAACTCCCAGCACACATAGCGCACGGGGTGTACGTCACTGCTCACTTCGGCCCTCACGCCACGCGGAGGGCGAGGCTTCCGCCGACGCGGAAAATGGCGGCGGTGGCGGCCGCGGTGCCGGAGCCGGATCCCGCTCCTCTCCCTCCGCCCCGTCCGGTTCCCGGGTCCTACCCCAACATGGGGGGTGCATGGCGGCCGGTCCGTGCCGGGGGTTAACGGCCCCTACGGTGTCCCACCCCCGAAGACATAGCGAGGCGAGGCGAGGGCACTTGTCCACTTTATTGTTGGCGGTTGTCTGGATGCATAACACTGTCACAACGGCACGGAAAGCAGCGCGGCGCCGGCCGGGCCCGCTGCGGGTGCTCCGGGGACATGCGTAGGGACGTGGGCAAAGGGGCCACCCCCCCTCCCGGGCCGGGCTGAGCCTTCCTGCCTGAGCTGCGCACCCCAAACCCCCCTGCCTCGGGCCGGGCTGGGCCAGGCGGCATCCCCCGTGTCTGGCCGAGCTCTATTTACAGTATTCACATACATTGTACCCAGCGAGTTAAATAACTACATTATTACAGCACACGTCTGGGGCGGCTCCGGCGGGGGGGGGGGAGGGTTG
>NDXB01016386.1:0-20414 GCA_002631895.1 Agapornis roseicollis
AAGGAAAGGAAAGGAAAGGAAAGGAAAGGAAAGGAAAGGAAAGGAAAGGAAAGGAAAGGAGGGAAAAGGAAAGGAAAGGGAAAAGGAAAGGGAAAGGGAAAGGGAAAGAGAAAAGGAAAGAGAAAAGGAAAGGGAAAGGGAAAAGGAAAGGGAAAGGAAAAGGCAAAAGGAAAAGGAAAGGAAAGGAAAGGAAAGGAAAGGCAAAAGGAAAAGGAAAGGAAAGGAAAGGAAAGGGAAAAGGAAAGGAAAGGAAAGGGAAGGGAAAAGGAAAACGAAAAGGGAAAAGGAAAAGGAAAAGGAAAAGGAAAGAAACCAATGAAACAGAAAAAAAAAAAAAAAAAAAAAAAACAAAAAAAAAACAAAAAAAAAAAAAAAAAAAAAAAAAAAAAAAANAAGGAAAAGGAAAAGGAAAAGGAAAGAAACCAATGAAACAGAAAAAAAAAAAAAAAAACAAAAAACCAACCAAAACCAAAAAACAACCCAAAACATAGAAATTCTTGGCTGCAGCTTGAAATATGTAGGTCTTAACCCAGAAACAAGCTGTTTTATAATTATTTCTGGAAATTGCTTCAGTCCATTTTATTTTCTGTGCTTGCCTGAGAAGTGTGAAAAAGAAAGAAAAAAAACTATTTTTGACTCAAGGCTTTCAAGATATTTTGGTTCTCAGTTAACAACTAACCCAGTTTTATCCTGGTATTTCCAACACGAGCTTTGGACCGTTTTCACTTGTTTCTTAGTGACACTGGTTACATGAGTAACAGCTTACAGAAGTGAAGAAGGCTTTGCTGTCTGGGCCATACTTGATCATATGAAGAATGTGACCAAGGCTGGAGGTTGGCTTTAAGGTTAGATCTCAATCATAATACATTCGTGTGTTTCTAAGCATATTCGTGCATGCCTGAAAAATCCGATCAGTAACCTCCAAAAATGTCTAAAAATGAATAAGGATACAATGGGAAATTGCACTAATGCATATGAACAAGAAATCAAGGACCCGCAAATAAAAAGCAAAGTGAGGTTAAGAGAGAACTAATCCCTCTTCCCCAACTCCTTCTTTTCCCAGTGATCCTTGCTGTAATTATAAAATAAAGCCCACAATGATCCTGTTGGACCTTCATGTTTGTAGCTGTTCTTGGAAAGCTGGCAGCTGACAAGAGACCTGCTCTCCTCTTTCCACAGAGCCTTCAGAGCCTTTGTTAACAGCAAGACCAGAGTTTCTGGCTTCCTTTGAAATAGATGTATTAGGTCAATGGAAATAGTTGGGTATTTCCAAATAGGGAGTGTTGTTCCACCACAACACACCCCCTCCCTTTCTCTTAGTATAAAGAAACAAAACTGTAAGAAGGAGCTGCTTCTTATTCTTTCCCCCCCTTCCAATTCCTCCTCAATTGCCCCTTATCCTCTTTTTTAAAAATTTTCCTTTTAAATGCTTACTTCAAAACCACCCAGCCCATTTGTGTTGACCTGGTTGCTCTGTTTCAAAGGCAGCTTCAGTCTTGTGTCAGCTCCACAGGCTCTGCCCTTCATGACAGAGCCAGCCGGGAAACACTCTGGCTCCTGATAGCTGAGGCTCAGACATATGGTCCCAGTAATATAATCAGTAATACTGAATGAAGGAAGGAATAAAAAAAAAACAAACAACCCAAACACAACACACACCCCACCCCCAGATTTCATGATCCCAGATTTCAAGATTTGTTCCTTTTTTTCTTATAGTTCATTGATAAAGAACATGTCAGAACAGTGAAGAATCCTGCTGGTTAAAGGTATCATCCTTAGCTAATCATATGGTCTAGGCTTTTACTTGTCAATTAGATTAATCCAAACCATTTTAGAACAATAAATATAAGTACAGATGGAATATAAACATATTGAAGATTACTGGTTTTTATGACTGTTGTTTATTAAATCAAAAATAAAGTTGCAATGAGAATTCTGTTAGTATTTGGAAAAGAAAAAGTAAATAAGAATATTTCAAATGGAAAAATAAAATAATCAAAAAACCCAAGCCACCATACCACAACCTTCAAAACAGCCCATGGCTAATAAAAAGGCAGTGATTTTACTTACAATGCTACCTATGAACTACCTTTATAGAAGGGATACAGCACCTATAAACTCAAAACACTAGGTATGTTGAAATCCATAAAATTTCCAATTATTGCTTCAGAATTTATTGTGCACATATGGAAAATAATACTTTTAAGAGAGAAAGGGGTTTGTGCCTGGTGCTGTCAATACTGTGAAGGATGGGGTGATTATAAAGCAAATTAACAATACTTTTAAATGTGCATTCACTTATCTTTCCAATTAAATCCTTGTTAAACAACTGCACAGACCGTAATGGTGCTTCTGCAAAGCACTGATCAAGACAGTTTTATTGTAATTTTTACTCTGTAACAATCAATCAAGTAGGCATTTTCTTTATTATTAAATTATTTAGTTAATAAATATTTGAAATCAGTTCACATATTTGTGGTTTAAATTTTAATTTTAAATTTTATTAACCTGAATTATATTCCAATAGATTGCTATAGGAGAAATAACTGAAATATTTTAATTCTTTTTGCCAAAATATTTTTTATTAACTCCAAGTAACATCAGGGTAAGATTAAATTCACTTTTCCCCCTAATGTAGTCACCAATTCAGGTATCTTTTCCATGTTCCATAAGATATGCATATTTCTGCAGCAACAAAATATTTAGCCTTCTTAAAAAGCCATATTTCTCCCTATCCCCCTGTAACCCTCTCTACCCTTTTGGTACATAAGTATAGTAACCAAGCACATAAAACCACAGTAATTGACCTTTGGACTGTATGTGGTGTTTGTTTAATGCACAAGGTATTCCAAACAAAGTAACGGATGCAAAGGTCATCTGTACAGCAAATACCAAGCATTTTGCAAACAAAGCATTGGCTATAAAGACAATTAGGAACTCTTGTATTATGTATGAGCCAACATTTACTGAATGAACCGTGAGTATTAAAATTTGTATTTCTATGGTTAGTTTTCCTGAACATGTATGCATTAGGATAGATTACTAGTGTTTCAGCAATGTGTTATGAACCCTTTATAATAAATTTAGTACCCACAAAAATGCTTGTTAGACTGTCATAAAAATTGAATGCCTTTCCAGATACCCAGCACATTAGCACAGGAGATACAAAGAAGAAAACCTCTACCTCCTTACCAGGTATCTCTGGTCTTCAAGCACAGAAGGGAATAGAGAATTGCTGGGACAGATATATACAAGCAGGACAAGGAACCCACAGAGTTTAGCACGGTGTCCGTACCCTATTGTATCACAGCGCACACCAACACAATGGGTTCAACCGGAGCAGAGAGCACACAAGTTCACACTTATAAATTACATCTTTTCTTGCTTTACTTTCTTAAGCACTTTTTGATTCAGTGTTGGCATATTTTATCAGATCAGAAATTTGCTCTTAAAAAGTGTCTTCCACCTTTTCATACAATGGTACCTTAGAAGCCCTAAGCAGCCCCACCTGTGAGTCTCCCCCCACCTTCCCATAGGCCTTGGGCTTTAGGCCAAAAAAAGTGATCTTTCTAGTAGCATTCTTAAACCCTAGCCAGCACATTTTACATGGCTTAACAAACCCACAGTACCTTATCTTTTTTCCTACAGGTGTGAATTTCAAGTATATCCTTGTAAATATGTGCAAATAAAATAAAATAAAATAAAAAATATATTACTGGACCTTGTTTCAAAACAACAAAAGTCCTAGATTTTTCATAAAATCCCGAACAAATTGCCAACTACTTTCTTTTTTTTTCGAAGATATCAACTATTACATTTAACCAGCAATACAGAAAGCATAAGAATAGACATTTCTGTCTAATGTCTCAGGCTATAATATATACCATAGGTTCGTAGGCTGAAATACTGAATTATTTGGAATTTAGTTTCTAAAACCAAAATTCTTTCAGTGCTAATAGACTAAGAAAAGTATGAATTTCCTGATATCAGTTTGATCCAAACAGCTTCTACTGCTTTTATTCAGTGATTTGAAAAATGATGACTTAGAGTTTCGAAAGTGCCGAGAGATGTTATATCCTGGTCCTCTTATGATCAACTGATCTTTTCAGCTCTTAATGGGAAAATAAATCACAGACAAAAGATAATCTTGTTTCACAAAAGCAAAAAGGTGTGATATCAATGGACTTTTATAGAAAAAAGAAAATTCCATGAAAGGAATACAGTAAATAAGGTAGTTTGTTCTGCTGATGCTCGTGGTGGCAAGGTCAAAGCCCTCTTTAGGAGATGCCCAGCTCAAGAAATAAGAATGAAACACAAAAGTGTATTCAGAGAATTTAAAAAGATACAAGAATGAGTTTTTATTATAAACCTGGCCTCATCCCCAAAAATCTAGAATTTCAAGAGTCTTTTCAGATTTTTACTATTCTGATTTCTTCCTTAATGATAAAGCTGTCAACTCTTCATTTGTTTTTCTTTTATATTCACCAGTTCTCTCTTATTTCATTTTTGATACTGCAGATGACATTAACAGTATAGGAAAAGGAGCCAAATAAAGCTTTGCTATATTCTAATTAATGATTATTCTAATTAAAACTACTTTAATATGGCAAGCAGCCTAGAGTGTTTTCTGTGATCTTTAATTTTCAATGTGATACATATTATTTATAGCTTATAAATGTAGGTGTAACACAATGGCAAAACAAGCAGGAAGAAAGAGCCCACTAAGTATTTGGCCTGTATAAGAACTGACTGCATAGTCAATCTCTACAGTGTAAATAGGTCTTTTCAGAACATTTGTTTGCATTTATAATTAAACTAAACTTTAACTAAAATAATAATAAAAAAAACTCTATGGGAAAATCATATATATATATATATATATCAATACTGCTTTCCCACAGTTAACTACAAAAAAATGAAGGTATAGGGATTGAGCCAATAATAATTACCAAAAGCGATGGATTGAGAGTGCATTAAGCATAATCCCGATACAGAGCTTCAGAGGACTGGTATATAAGCAGTTTGGGAACATATACTAGTTTTCCTAGTAATATTTGTGACTTTATGAAACAGCCAGAAACTGCTGCTGTCCATAACATCCAATTGACAGGTGATGTCAGGCTCTTTGCGACATTGTGTGGAAACTATTATTGTCCTTCCAAAGATACATTATAAACAGAATAAATGTTCTTATTCGCACATTCCAAAACTTTTTTAATAAAATAAATGGTATTTTTTGCAGGTACACTGTGACTAAGTGGGCTGTTTCCTGCTTGCAGGAAACCCAAGAGAGAGAAAGGATGTTATTGAAACATTTGAAACAGTGGCCTGTTATAACCATTCTTTATGTCTGTGTAACTTCTTGAATATTCTGATTAAAAATTACTGGATTACTCTTTGAGGACTGAAATGTTAGACTCTCCTATTTCCCCTCATTTTGTGTTAGTGCCACCTTTGAGGACTGCAAATTGGCATTAGGTTTTATAGGAGTTGAACCTTGGCATTTCTTCATGCATTTGCAAAGGCCTGAGGAAAGTACAGGCTAGATATTTTCATTGCTAGGATATTAAAGGACATGTAAGGGGTGCTCAGGTCGATAAATAACACTTCCCATTGAAAATCTATTTCATTATGATAAAAATGCAAAAGTACCTTAGTTGTATCAATAAAGACTAACATAAGAAACAGTAATTGTCACAACTGATAAGAAGACAACATAGTTGGGATACTAGTTTTCTTTGAATTTTCTTTTGTTCCTCAACAGCAAATTTCTTAACACATGCCATTGTCAGAGTGGCTTTCATGTACTACTGACTTCACCTTTATATATTAATCGTAAAGTGGCATAAACCAGCAGAAAATGGTGCCTGGTTGCTCCACTGCAAAAAGCCAGCTTAGACTTCTGTCTAGCTTTACAGCATCAACCTGTCTGTTTTAGGAGAAAATTTAAATAATGTTAACCTAAAGTATGTTAACCTTTGGATGCCATGAGACATGATAGACAGGGCCATTACTTTTATGGCACATTTTTTTCCTGAGCGAAGTTCCTAGGCAGTGAAGAATGATAGAAAATCCTGGTTTTGCCCCTCTGTCTCCAAACAAAACACACTGTATGGTCTTTTGAAAAGCAACACAGACAACATTATCAATGCACAAACACCCAACAACTATAAATCTAAGTGAAGCCCAGTAGTGAGTCAAAACCATGAGGCTGATTGATAAACGATGATTTATTCAGTTTCACTGAGTTTACTGGCATCAATATCAATTCCTCATAAACCACATTTCATCCTCCAGTTTCAGCTGAAAACAAGTCTAATCTAGAGCAGCTGAGGAGGTGGCAAACACCTACTGCTCCCCTGAAACCTTCCCTAAAGACATAAATGGAGTCTTGAAGGTGAGAATATTTTTCTGTCTTGCATATTTCAATTTCATGAGAACTTTTGAGTCAAAAGTCTTCGTTTATGTATAGTACAAAACTAACTGAGGAAATTGTTCTCCAACATCTCAAAGAAACCACGTACAATACACAATATTTAGCAGTTCTGGTAATAGTCTCCAGGTAACTTTAAAAGAGTTAATAAAAAGAGGAAAATATTGCTGGAGCTCTACATTTATACTTCATTAATTCATGAGTATTTAATGCAGCTTAAGATTTGGGATTTTTCCTGATTTTTGTGAAGCTTAATTTTATTTTCTCATTAAATAGTATCAGGAGGTTTGATACCATCATTGATATTTGCTGAATTATTAAATCTGGAGATATCTAGTTTTTGCCAAGAGTGGTAAACTATTCAAAGAGGTGACTGCATTTGTCATTTATTCTAACTAGCCATCAAATCCAGCTTCCACACCTGTAACAATATCTATTGATCAATGTTAGATTCATTTAGGCCACAAATGTGGAAAATGTTCTTTTGCAAATGTTGAAATACTTTCAGGAAATATGTACAAGTTGGTTCTAATTCTGGTTCTTAGGTCCCCAAACTATTAATCTTTCAATTTTTCATTTTCTGGGGTAAAATCTTTGCCTTTTGAAATCAGTGACAAATTCTCCACTGACTTTGACAGAGGCAATACTCTACTTTGGATCCCTGTTCTACTTTTGGTTTTGTTTACTTTTCAACATCCAAACAATCTGCTATTTTTTCTCTTATAATCTTTTTTTTTCCCCCTCACTTTTATTCTTTGGTTTCTACATATGGGTTAGTTTGTTTCTCAATTCCTGTTTAACTACTAATTTTCTCTGCTTATTCTGTTCTTTTTCCTCTCTTTTAGCTGACATTTCCCTCTGTGCAATATCTTTCTACCTTCCCTTTCCTCTCTTTTTGAAAACATGGCTCATCATTCTATGCCACTAATGTATAGCAGATTCTGAAATACTGTCATCTGAGACAGTTAAGTATTAAACAAAACATTACCAGGGTGGAGGAATCACTTACCCTGATTGACAACAAATCGTAACTTTTGTATTGTTGCCAGATTGCCGCTAACTCTGTATATTCCATCAACATCTAGACCTGAAAGAGAAACACATATTTCATTTTAGATCATATTAGTATTTTTCTTTTTGCGTCTGTCAGGGAGCCAGAAGAGCTCTAACAAGTCTAAAGAAGAGCAACATAGTGAATGACTGAAAAATAATCCACCTGACAGCAACTGAAGTGCCTCCTGCCTGATTAAAACAACAATGAAAAATAAAAGTGGTAGATTAAGTTAAGTGAATACAAAACACCTAACTATAATTACCTTGTAATTCTGTCAGCAGAATATAGTTCTGCAAGGGGTTTTGTGTGTGACAGGAAAGGAAAAGTGAATTAGCTCTCATGCTCATGGAGGAGGGCTGTTTGGGATTCACATGGTGCAATGCTAGCCCTGCATAAATGTGGCATGTTTATATTAACAGTGATGGGGAAATTTCTCAGTCTGTGGCCTGGGTTTTCCAGACATGAATTTCTGAGGCTATGACCTTTCTGAAAATAAAGCAGTGAGATGCCCACTCTGAAATCATGATGTGCATGAGACTACACACAACTACCATTTCTCCATTATATTCTTCATAGTGGATCAGACAAGTTTGAAGATGAAATTAAATATCCTAAATAGCATATGCCCTGGAGTACATTTCTTCATTAATATAGGCCATTCTTTTCAAGGACAACCTGACAGTCTTGTTTCTCCCTGCATATCTACTCAAGGTTTATCTTCTAGGTGAAACTAGATGTCATACTCCCTTTTGTGACATATTATCTCCTACAGCAAGCTCTGCTGATATGACTGTTTAAAATAGCACTTCCACCCCTGCTTGCATAGTTGTTGCATTTTGAAGCACATGGGAACTTCTTTTCCAGGAGAGTAAGCTGTTGTGCAACAATGACTGAATCTTCATGCTTAAAAATTGAAAACACTAAACTGTACTTTGTCATTTCACATTTAAGACTCAAAAGTACATAAGAAGCTAAGAGAATCTACACAAAACAAGGTGTTTTTTTTAAAAGCTACTCATCATTTGGACTACAAGATTTAATTAGTTATTGGCAAGCAATTTTAAAAAAAAACCTTTGCTAATTTGTCAAACCCAAATATTTTCAGGAAATGTTTCATGACAGTGTATGTAGGGAGATTTTTTTCATGATTTGGGGTTGGAAAAAGGTAAATCTGAAGCTATAGGAAAGAATGAAAACAAGTCTAAAAGCCCAGAAGCCACGTTGTAATAACACTTAAATAGGAAGAAGCTGAATTTCAAGTCCTTATTTCAAGGATACTTGCATCATACCTTGGCAAACAAATGGCATAGCCAGTGGACTTGACTGTTTGGAAGTATGTCTCACTATGTTGAAACATTTTAAAAGATTTATTTTTCTTTTTGATGCAGACTGAAATCAAATAAAGGTTTTTCTTTTTTTGCATGTTTGCTTTCTCTCTACAAAAAAATACAGTTATGTCTATTCTCTAGGAACACCCTGATCTGGTTTATGTTAAATAATCTATTTTAAAGATGAATAATAATCCCATATTACATACTGGTCATCTATGTCTTTTATTAGACGATTTTCTACCCTACACCTGTGAGTGTCCTGCAACATGATACTGAGAATAATGATTCATTTCATTAAGATCCCCTTTGGTTACAGAGGGATAAAGAAAAAGTTTATATGAGAGAAATCAAAAAGGATTTGGTAATAAGAAAAATTTGGAATTTATCCATCTACGGATATATAACATATGAGCAAACGGAAATTACTAAAATGTTTAAGTAAGTAATGCAATTCTATCTTAAATCTGAAGAATCTCATTCTGTTTTAGAAATGAGAGACAGAGAGCACAAGAGTAATTCCCAGCCTAGGAATGTGGTACTCTTGTGGTAAGGAATTAAGAATTGCATCATGCAAATTGAAGTCTAAACCAGAAAGTAAAGCGGAAAAATCAAACAAAAAAGCCCCAAAACAGAGTGTTAGCTTTGTTTCTATCTAACTCAATTCAGTTATTAACCTTTTTGGATATATGGAAGTGAAAGCAATACATGTCACTTTTGATGAAATAACAATGTCTCACATTAATAATTGATTTGGAACCTGCATAAATTATCCAGATCAGATTAAAAATGACAATTTGGTAAATGTTGCATCTTGCAAAATAATCCGGAGTATACAAGTTCATTATTATTGTTATAAATTTCCTTTGATCCAGAGATGAGGTCTGGTTAGCATTTCTTTTGTGTACCCTGCAATATGGCAGAGAAGAAAAAAAAAAGAATAAAATCCAAGAATATCAAGCCAATTACAATGTACACGTGCCATCAGCTTTGTGCTCCAAGAACTTTAAAAGACGAGCCAAACCAAACCAATGCAAACTGGTGGATTTGGACATCCTTTTCATGACCACGTTATCTTAGATGGATACTTAACTTATTTTGGAAATCCAATGTGGTGCAAAAGAGAAAGAGAGAGGAGTATGTCTTTATAGTTCTAACATCATGATTCTATAAACAATTTTCAAAGCAAATTCATATTTAAGGACACCTCTATCAAGAATAAAAACATCACTGCACTACTGTCATTGTTTATTCATGGCAGGCTATAAATACTGAGGGAACAAGATGAAATAAAAGCCTTACAGAGTTTCCTATTTGGTGCTGGCATTCAAGTATAATAGTAAAGAACATTTCAGAAAAAATATTAATTGTGATAAAGTCCAACCCCTGTTCAGTAAAGGTGGACTTTTTTGTATTTTGGAGTGGGTTTTACCAAGAAAGAATCACTGGATTTTGGCCTAGAGTAGTACAAGAATTTTATTTGTTTTATACCCCAATTTCCAGCTGCACCCCTGTTTGTTTTAATGAGGAACCTGAGAACAGGATGGACCCACAATTAGAAATGATAGCCAAAAGCATGATAATCACTTCAGTATTTCCAGCCTAAATTTTGTAATGGTATGAAATATGTAGGAAAGGGGTTTACTCAGGAATGTAGCAGATTAGCTGCCAAATTATAGGCAAAATTTAACTATTTTCATTAAAAAAATTATGCAGCTACTCCTAATGAGAAAGTTAAAAGGTAACTGAACTCAGGCCTAATTGAGAATCATGAACAATAATGAAATTATATTCACTCTCTGTAACTACACAGATGTTAAAAGAACACATATTTAAGAACATTTCTTGCACTCTTGCTTCTAACCAAAATGGAAATAACTTTGAATGCAGGTCAGTATCAGCTCCAGTAGCAGTTTGAGCTGGAACCAGGTATTGCAGAAAAATATTGAAAACACAATCAAAAAAAAAAAACAAAAAACAAACCAAATCAAAACAAACAAACCCCAAAAACAACTAGATTTTGATATTGGTTGAGCTAGTTAGTCCTGATGCTTTTTGAAATGTTTTGAATTAAATTTTCTCATTAATTCTTTTCTGTTTCACAGAACAAATGCCTCTTCCAAATCACATTTCATTCTGCCTAAGCTTAATCTATATTTGACTATCTCCAAACTGAATATAAAAGGAAATTCTCCATACTGGGGGGGGGAGGGAGGGGGCATGGAATTGGGGGTGATGGTATGCAGGAATTTCTCCCTCTGTTTTTAACAAGATTTAAAATCTGAAACATATAATTTTAAATGGTACTAGGTAACTTTCTGCATAGAAACCCATGAAACTTTCACAATTAATGTATCCTAAAGTAGGTGTTGTCCACAGGGCTGGTAGAGTTTTGTAAAAGAAACCATTGTGCTGGATTCAACAACAAAGTACAAACTTGAAGAAAGCAATTTTTTAGTTAGTCCTTTCATTTAAAATCAGTTATGTACAGGACAAACCTATTGTGTTTCAAAGGAGCCTATTATGCCTTCCCATAAACAGAAAGATCATACGTTTTAAAACTAAAGTATCATTATGTAATCAAGCTGTTGTATTATAAACTATTTCGTGGGCTCAGATGCCCAGGGCTATCTTTACAAATATTTAAGAGGTCATTATCAGGGCATGTTCTTCCTAAAACTATAATTTTTTCCTCGTGTTTTCATATGCATTTTACCATAAATTTCTGATTTATAAACAATTTTTTTAAAGTTTACTAAGGGCACAAATGTGAGGCATGAAGACATTTAAAGAAGCAGAAACGCTTGAATGCAGCAAGTACACCAATGTTAAGATAATATATCTGACGAAAAAAACACCAAAACCAATGTGTAACAAAAATAATGCTTCACTGAAGAATCAATATTTTTATGTCAGTAGAAGGAAAATCATAGAGAATAACAAAGAATAAACATGATATATTCAAATTTGGCATTAAAAATGCTGCATCTGGATAGTGTTGAAAAGGTAACCCAAGTTTCAGGTGAATGTGGGAGCAGAAAAATAATGTGTTCATTTGATGGCATGAAAATCAGAGGTAAAAGTTATGAGAAGAGTGAAACAAGTTTGAGTTACGCCACAGAGAAAAAATGAACATGGGGGCATTAACAGCAAACAAGAGATATGAATGTAGCGTGGTGCGGAGGTGATGTGAGTTGAAGACACATGAACCAAGCAAACCTTGATTAGCTCAGCTTTAAATGACCATCAGCTAGCTCCATTTGAACATAAGACCGCACTTGGTGTGGTTTTCAGTGTTGCTGGTGTCTCTGTCCTGCTTTTTCGTAGGCATTGTGTGGGATTAGGCATGCCCTTAAGCTCACAGAGAGAGGCCAGAAGTTGACACAATGATTTTCTCTACTTTGCTGGAACAAAACTGCCATTTCAGTCATCAGAATTACCTACTTCTTGTACTCCTCCCATCAAGGACTCACACTTGTAAGGCTCAAAACATCCTTTCAGCTAACATCTGATATGAAAACAGGTACCATCTCCAGTCCAGAGAACCTACTCCTCTAGCATGGAAGTGGGTGCTATACAAATGTCACATTAGCTAGTTCTACCAGAACAAGAAGAATAAACAAACTCAGGAGCCCAAAGAGTAGATGATATTGGAAGTCAATCTGAATGACAAAGAAATAATCATTGATGTAAAAATAATGCTTTTCACTTATCAGTGATGTTTGTCTCTCATTTTCAAACAAAATATAATTACTTGGAAACCACTAAAGCTGAAAACAGTCAGTGGTGTTGGAAAAGCAGTAAGAGGGATGCACTTGGAGACTGGCTAGACTGACCTTAGTTCCAGACAGTTTACTTAAATAATAAATTCAGGACTCTATGAACAAATAACTCATAGCAAAATAAAATTAATCGCAACCAACATGGTTTCATGGAAATTTGGGCCTTGTCTAGAAAATTTGTTGCATTTTTTATAAGACTGAATTTTTGACAGGTTTGGTTGATTAAGGTTGACTGTTGAAATAGTACATTTGGATTTCCATGAGGCTTTTTGACTTAGTAGTACATGATATTTTGATTAAAACACTTGCATTTTATGGATTTAACAAGGAATATATTACATGGATTAAAAAGTGGCTCAATGACAGACCTCTAAACGTCGTAGTTAATGGGAGATATAAGTTAACAAGGTCGTAACTGCCAAAGCTCTGAAAAGTGAAGCTTTCATTGCCATCTAGTACCATTATCAGACAGGTGGACAGTAAGGAAAAAAATAATTGTTGGAAATAAAGCAGACCACTCAAAGATCAGGCAGATATTAAAAGATGATAAGGACAGATAAAGTTATAGAATGTCTGAGTTGCTACCTTAAATGGCTACAATGTGGTAAAATAAGTTGTTGTATGGAGAAACAGAGGGTGGATCCAACATTCCAGACTGCAGGTTACAAGGGACTTGAGGTTTATTTTATATAAAATGATGAGAAAATGAACATGAGCCAGCAGTGTGCACTTGCAGCCCAGAAAGCCAACCGTATCCTGAGCCACAACAAAAGGAGTGTGACCAGCAGGTCGAAGGAGGTGATCCTGCCCCTCTACTCTGCTCTTGTGAGACCTCACCTGGAGTATTGTGTGCAGTTCTGGTGTCCTCAACATCAAAAGGACATGGAGCTGTTGGAACAAGTCCAGAGGACAGCTACAAGGATGGTCGGGGGACTGGAGCACCTCCCAGAAAGTTGGGGCTGTCCAGCCTGGGGAAGAGAAGGCTGCATGGAGACCTGCTAGCAGCCTTCCAGTATCTGAAGGGGGCCTATAAGGATGCTGGGGAGGGACTCTTCATTAGGGACTGTAGTGACAGAACAAGGGGTAATGGGTTCAAACTTAAACAGGGGAGGTTTAGATTGGATATAAGGAAAAAATTCTTTCCTGTAAGGGTGGTAAGGCGCTGGAATGGGTTGCCCAGAGAGGTTGTGAGTGCTCCATTCCTGGCAGTATTCAAGGCCAGGTTGGAGGAAGCTTTGGGTGGCATGGCTTAGTGTGAGGTGTCCCTGCTTATGGCATGGGGGTTGGAACTAGATGATCTCAAGGTCGTTTCCAACCGTAAACATTCTATGATTCTATGATTCTATAATTATTTGTACATAATCTCTCAGTTCAGTGCTATAGCAAATGGGACTAATGTGATCCCTTGAATTATAGAAAGAGGAGTATCAAACAAAAACAGGGAAGAGATTACATCTTTTCATGTGCTACAAATAGGATATCCTGTAGAACATTGTACTTGGTATCCTAGCAAATGAAACATAAAATACTTGCTTCATTGCTTCATATTAAATAGATGATGGAGAGATGTCTTCTCCATTGGTACTTTTCTCATGATTTTCAGGTACTGGATTTGTGATCAGCAGTGCCCAAGCTGCAGGACCTGTCACAGACAAGCCTGAATTCAATGTAACATGAAAAAAAATTCTACATTCTATTATTAGTAGAAATCCATCATTGCATCAGAATTTAGTAAAGGCAGAGACAGTGGAGGAAAGAATGGAGAGGGGAAATTGTATTAGTTCTTAACAGGCTAAGAAACAATCTTGTAGGAGGTGTTTGACGTGAGATTTGTGAATCTCTAGGAAACTAGCTAAGAAGAAATAATTCTATGTTTGACTGCAATAATATCAAGAAGATGAGGGAATTTCTACATGAAAAGAGAATGTCATTTTTTCTTACAGTAATAACTTCAAGATGCAATGAAAGGAGAAAAGCTTGACTAAGATCTTATTGTTTTCAAGACCCTATAGAAATTATTTAATGCAAGCCATTACAGCACTGAATATGAGCATTACATAATGAGAATAAGTAACAAGTGAATATGATGGATGATATACTTTATTCTGTTTCATATCACTTGATGGTAGAATTTCCACTTGGATATTTATATAAAAATAAATAAGGGTAGCAACAGTTCACAGCAAGTGCAATTTAAACTTGCACACAGTTCACTGCTATGCAAGGTTTCTGTTTAATCCCTAAATCAAGCCTGCTATGCCTTCATCTTATTCTCTACTGTGTTGCACTGTCTGACATTCAAGCAGTTTATGTTTTAAAAGCCCCAGGAACAACAGTAATTACTCAGAAAGCTCCCTGTAACATAAAACAAAACTTTTGAATAAAACCATCAAACATGCAGTCTGCTCACTGTAATTTTGCCGTTATCTCCAATATATACTTTTGCCATTCTGACAGTCATGCTTCTTGCAGCTAAACAAAGTGACCTCATTGCTTTCCACTGTATTTTCTTTTAAATATTGGCTGGGATGACTGAGATTCAGGAATGTGGGAAAATGGATTCCCAAGCCACGTCCATCCCCTCTAATTCTGAGCTGTAATTTTTGGCTTGGCTTGAATCACAGTCATCACATTTCAGTCTGAATCTCTCTGTAAAGTGATCTTTCTTAAACATTTCTTTCACTCATCATGGGATCAGAAACAAAGCCATTCTAGTCTTTCAGCGAAACACTTACAAACGTCTTTTTACAGCAACCCACAAGAGCTGAATTTCCTTTAAAAATGTTTGAAAAAGAGGAGGTTTTCATTGCCTGATTGTCCTCTTTGTGAATCTTGTCATCTGTATGCCATGAGCTACAGCTATTTTAATCTGTTTTTGTTTGCAATCCATTTGGTGTCCGCCCAAGAAAATGCAGGTGATTCTAATTAACTTACTGCTGAAGATGTGGAAAAATCTCAGTTGTGCTATGGAGAATTACACACTTAAAACCTTCCCTCTATTATTTATAATAGCTTATTAATGAAAAAGATTACATGAATACATTTACCACCTGATTCGTCTTTGTTCACTTTTTAAATCAACAAGGTTTGTGTTAAAGGGGAAAAATCCCTACCAAATACAGACCTCAAGTACATGCATCAGCTCACTGGTTTCAATAAAATGTCAGTTTAAAAAGAAATATGAATTATCTTGCGTCATGCAACACAGTATAATATCTGAAATTACCAATTGTTTGGAAATAGCCATTCTCTCTCTGTAATATATCAGTATTTAATTTTGTGAATTTTTTTTCATTTTGTTTGCTTGTTTATTTTCTCTTTTGATATCCCCTTCACCACTCCTATTTGGTCTCATTTGCTGCAGTAACTGATTCTCATGTGTGGGTTACTAGATCCATTCTGACCAATGCTTAATGTATCTGAAATAAAATAAGATTTCTATGGTTCTTTGCTGCTTTACCAAACATACATTTTTTTTTTTTTTTTTTTTTTTTTCCCTGCTTGACCTAAAAGTCTTTCAGGTGTATTAGGAATCTTCAAAGGCTGGATGGTCCTTCACCAGCATCTCTTTTGGGATATAATCAGCTTCATGTGTCCAGAGATGTGCAGCTTCCAACTTTACCTGCTGGCATTTTGGCCATAAGATACTATGGTGACTCACAGGAAGGAATTTCAGGTAAAGAGATTTAAGTCATTTGCAGGAAAATCAATAGATGTTAGATACTAGCACTGAGTATTTTCTGCTAGGTACAGCCACCAACAGGCAGTTTACCACCTTCCATCTGTTACCACTTCTATTATTCTGCACCATGTAATAGATGCTGCGATAGTCTAATTTAAATGTGATGACAATGTGGATAATGCAGTTTGTTTCTGGGAGGATAGAAGCCTGAATAAAGGTTATCATTTTAGGAGAAGCTGACGATGGAAAAACTCATCCACTGTGTGACATGATCAGAACAGCTGGGGATGTAATGTGGAGGGTGGGGAAGAAGAGAGCCAAGGTATTTCATATGTTCAAGAAATATATATTACATTGCCATTTCTTATATCCCAGCTGTGTCTGTTAACTTCTGGAAACATGTAGAGCTCAGCAATTATGCATACTTGACTGATATTTACTGCAATGTGCATTATAAGTCGTTTTCTGTCACACATTAAGTTCTGAAAGAGTTAAGTAACATGAAAAATACAGGCTTAAGATTATATCTGTCATGGATGGAAATACTACATTTATGTCTCATTGTAATCCATTCATTGGTTTATGGACCCTGAGCCCTCCAGGGAGTGTCACAACTCCACATGATACTGCTGAGAGCTGTATTTTGCTTTTGGATTTCTGGTTTAGCTGAAAGAAGTTTAAAAACACATGTAGCCTGACAACTCCCTGTTGGCTATACAACTGGGGAGGGTCAAGAGCATAAACTATTCCAGCAAAAGCCAGCTGTAACTTATGCTTGCTAAACTGGCTGAAGATCTGCCTGTTACAGACAGTAGCATACAAGAAATTTATGCATTTTGCTAAATCCTCCCACTTTGGTTAAACTGTGCTTCATTTGGGAATCCATCATCAACAGCATCATGTCTGTGTTTTTTGAGCAACATCAGAACACTATGGGAAATTGCACTTTGGGGGGTCTAACTCTCCTCTTAGGACTGTATAGGACTTTCAGTCAGGTCCACTGACATCAGTAGGAACTGTGGCTAAAAGCTAAGGGGCAGATGCAATTCTCCAAGCATCCCTTATTCCCAATGATGATTTTAAAGAGAATTTAGTGCACAGCAGGGACAAGTATTTTCCCATCTTTCACAGTAGTGAGAGATTAAATTAGATCTCAGTAATATAACCTCTCCATCCTGAGTAGTACTGCTGCTTAAAGGACTTTTAATGGTTGGAAGCGGAAGAGCCGTACATTTGAGCACACATAATCTTCAGCCAAAATGGATAAAGAATTTGCATTTTCTGGACTGTACTGCCCTTGTTTGGCAAATATATTTATTTATTTTTAATGATAGCGACTGGGATAGGAAATTTTGGATGGAAAAAGGATATATAGGGTGGAAATTGAAAGTCACAGGACTGCTTCTTTTATAACTTCTTGGCTTTTTAGTGATAGCTAAGTAGTCCAGACAGGCCCAATACTCTTCCCTTTAACAGATCAATTTTTTACTGGACAGCTTGAAGCTATGTTCTGTTCAAACTTAGATATCTCAAGGTTATCTATCTCTCCTGTCTTCAGGAACTGTCTGTTCGAACTGTCTATCCTAACTGCCTGTGGGTACTTCTTACAGTTGTTGATCATTGCTGGGGAGTTGATCCAAATGCAGAGTTCAGGCTCTCATGAACAGTTGGTAACAGTCTTCGTTTATTCATATCATATTGTAAGCATCTATCTTAGCATTTGCTTTTCAAGTGGGAGAAAACATTTAAAAGTTAGATTCTTTAGTCTAAGCCATTTTATCAGACAACTTTGTGTGTTACAGTCAATGCCTGCATGGAAAAGTCAGGAAGCATACATACGGCTATCTAACACCAACTTACTGAATTCTTTGCATTTCATATCTGTCTAACATATAAATGTGATAATACAAAGGGGTGTGTATATGTGTATATATGTAGATAAAATATTTACTTTAATAATATCTTTCCCAGAATACACTACAAACTTTTAAATACAAAATAATAAAAATCATGACATTCTACTGAATGCTCTTACCTTATTTTGTGTGATGAATCTCTAGTCTAATAACTGAGCAAAATTCTGTTGGTTTTGAATAGTCATATTTAGTGATTTGAAGGAGTGACATTAAGCAGCACTATGTGAAAAAACCCAGGAACATTAATTTTAATATTACGCAAACCTATCGTGCTTAGATATTTTTCAACCTTTTTTTTTTTCCCCTCATCTCAACTACAGGACTCTATCTACAGAAATCATAAAAATCCTGAACTGTAGCAAGTCCCAAAAAACTGAGGAGACTAACACATACTTCATTACTTTGACAAAAGTGACTCCATAGTTTTCATTTTATGGTTTGACAGGCATACCATGGTATACTATATTAAAATAGCATGTACGCATACCATTGTGTATGAATGGCTGAGGAACTCCTAAAAAAGAGATGGTTTAAGTGTAATTTCAAATGGAACAAATTACTTTCTTCTTTGAAATATGTAAAAAAGAAACAAACCAAGCCAATCCCCACAACAAAATACAAATAATGTAACTGAAGCATAACTAAGACATACAAAAAATACAGTGTAATAAAATGCACTGGTTAGCAGTTGGCTGAATTTTGGTTGAAGTAAAGGAATAGATATGAGTATCATTTGATATTTTCATGCAAGATAATTATTTCAAAATTTGAAGCTACAGGGAGAATTCTGATTTGAATCGTTGTCTTTGTATCTTAATGCTGACTGTGACATGGAATGATGTAAGAAAGGTGGAAATCTAATCTCATCCCTTTTACTAGGGTTCACACAAACCCTCTGGTATTTTTGAAGTCTTGGAAAGGCAAAGTTGGCATACAGTGTTTTCCATCTATACTCTCCTTCTTTGGTGAAAATTCTATTAATTATTAATGACATTTACCATAGAGACATCCAAGACAGCTGCAAAGTTTCTAAAGGAAACTGTTCCTGTAAGCTGTGTTCTTTATGTTTTTTAATGTATGACATATCAGAATACAAAAATGCAGCTGAAATAGAGGTGATAAAAGAAACATTGTGAACAATTTTTAGTGTGCAAATTCAGATAATTTTCAAACAGCGATCTATCATGACTGTTTGCAAAGTAATAAAAAAGATTGTGCATTTGTTCAGTGATGGTGGAAATGTTCCTGTGCACAAAGCACTGTCACTGGATTAGTGCTGTTTATGACCAGAGAATGGCCACTGCTGTGAGGATAGTCCTGCAGGTCACAGATCAGGGCATTAAATGAAGCATTTTGTGAGCTCCTCTGTTTAAGTGGTACAGTAGGAAAAGCTGACTGACTAAAGAACACCCTTCCAGCATCTTCCATGTTCCTGTTTGGATTCAAGTCTGGATTCAAGTTTAGCTGGGCTGGAGAATTGGAATGGTTTTATTTTCAGTGGTTCGAGTAGATGCTAGCTTGCTCAAAGTTAAGGTTATAGGCTAAATTAGTTCAGTTTTCATTAGAAGAGGATGTATCTTATCCTTCCATGAAGATTTGTTAAAAATATGTAGCACCTGATAATTTAACACCAAATGAGTGGCTGATAAGTTTCCCATCTCTGTCTCTCTCACACACACACATCTACACACAGAGGAATGCCTTTTGACTGCCAAACTATGCGCCAAGATTTTGTTCACTTTAATCTCAATCTTATGAGTTAGAAAACCATGAAACAAAGTTTCTAGCAAGTGTGTTGACAGATACTTAGTTCTAGTGGCTCCACAGGGCATCACAAGTACACTGAAAAACTTTTTCTTATTAAAGGTTTCTGAGCTGATCCATTTTCCGTTTAAGTCAATATGAGCAGTATCACCATGAAGAACTCAACACTTGCTAACTGATACCATACACTCATGAAAATTATTTCATTTCTAAGTAAACAAAAAGCTGTGGCACCTCCAACCCCATTGTGTGGTTACTGCTGGCACAGTAATTGGTGGCAGCTACTTTGGTGTGTTATGTCACATAATACCATATCAGTTCAGGACTGACAAATTTAAAGGTATGGTTTAAAATATTGGGGGAAATTTTTCCAGGGAAGAGGGAGGTAAGGGGCATGGGATAGTCTCTTTCTTTTTTTTTTTTTTTTTTTTTTTTTTTTTTTTTTTTTTTTTTTT
>NDXB01016386.1:45206-59236 GCA_002631895.1 Agapornis roseicollis
TGGAGTCAAAAAAAAAAAGTATAAACACATTTTTGGCCCGTAATGTCGGATAGCGCTGTAACAGCATCAGCTGAATTAGGAAGGATAATTATAAGCTAAATTCTTTGGAGGAAGAAAAAAAAAAAAGAACCATGAAGGATGAATACTTAGTCAGTGACGCAACTCTAACCTTAATATTCCTAATAACATATAAATACAAGAGAATCATGTAAAATGACAAAATAGAGTCTGTACAAGAGTTTTTACACAAGAAGACAGGTGGAAAGAAAGAATTATACATTACCTCCAAATCACAGAGTACCGCAGAAATAATACCATCAGTCAATGAAAGTTTTGAGATGTACAGATGAAGAATTACTTGCTGCAATTTAGTGCACTAATTTGTATATATAATGCAATGCGAGTAAACATAATTTAAGCAGGAATAAGCAGTGGCTAACATATATGCAAGCTGAAGTTAACAAAAGCCTTTCTTTAAAGTTTTGCCCTGGCCACAACTGAAAGAACCAGATAACGCCCTAATCTAATCTTTTCAGGGCAAAAATCAAAATTTTTATGAGATGCTTTTTGGTGAATTTAGTCAAGAATGCAGACAATATATTTCCAGAAGACTGTTTTTCCTGGTTGTGATGTTCTGCATAGAACCTGAATGATTCAGAAAACAAAATATTTTCATATATTAGAAACAGCTCCATATTTTATTGGCAAGATTTTGTAACTCCATGTAACATGATCTTACATTTCTTCCACTGGCTTTTATTTCATTCTGAATTTACAAAACATTTATACATAACTCAAATGGTTCACCTAGGATTCTTCCTGCCAGGTACTCTATATCTGAGGACTTCAAACATGTTAAAAACATCGTTTTTTGAAGAACTACCCATTAATGACTTTCTGAGCTGTGACAATGGCATTGACAGTGCTTGTCAGACTAAAGCACTATTGATTGTCTCACATCGTGTGTACTGCAAAAAAAATTTCTTCCATGTACCTCTTCCTAACTGAAATACATTATTATGATGCTTATCTGTATATTAGAGCACCCCGAATTATCCTATGCAATACATTTGGATGGAAAGGGCTCATATAGAATGAAAAGCAGCAGTGGGAGCAGAAAAGGCATTAAGAAATTTGAAGGGCCTTACATTCATACTTTCTCATTCATCAGCTTTGTTCTGCAGAAAAACCAAAACAAACAGCAAACCACAACTAATCTGAGCCATGCAAATTTTTTTAATCTTCTGGAGGACCTTAAAATTTCAGGAAGTTTTGGAGATAACTTTAAGTATAACAGTAACATCCATAAACTGAGACTTAATTATTCTTTTCCCAAGGAATATTGAAAGTGACAAGCTTGACCATTCAAAATACAGAATACAGTGATCACAATCCTAGATTAACTTTCTTAAAATACCTATGAACAAATCCATGGGCTTAACTGTGATCTCTGATTTCATAAGCTAACAATTTTCTGAAGTGCTTTACAACCTCATATACAGTTTTTAACAGCATCTTGCAGGATTGAGACAAATCTAAGATGGTAATAGGGTAGCTAGATGCAGGTCCTATGACTTTCTATAATGAAAGTGCCAGTCTAACAGCAGTTCTATCACATATGTGTGAAAATACTAATTTAAAGGTATTAATTAGTTAATTTGGTGGCCTTCTATGACCAATTTGGTGGCCTTCTATGATGGGGCTACGGAACTGATGAACAGGGGCAGAGCAGTTGACGTCATCTACCTGGACTTGTACAAAGTATTCGACACTGTCCCACACGATATCCTTGTCTCTAAATTGGAGAGACATCAATTTGATAGGTGGACCACTCGGTGGATAAAGAACTGGCTGGGTGGCCGCACGCAAAGAGTTGTGGTCAATGGCTCAGTGTCCAGCTGGAGGCCAGTGACGAGTGGTGTCCCTCAGGGATCAGTGTTGGGACCGGTCTTGTTCAACATCTTTGTCGCTGACATGGACAGTGGGATTGAGTGCGCCCTCAGCAAGTTTGCCGATGACACCAAGCTGTGTGGTTTGGTGGATACGCTGGAGAGAAGGAATGCCATCCAGAGGGACGTTGACACACTTGTGAANTGGGACCGGTTCAACATCTTTGTCGCTGACATGGACAGTGGGATTGAGTGCGCCCTCAGCAAGTTTGCCGATGACACCAAGCTGTGTGGTTTGGTGGATACGCTGGAGAGAAGGAATGCCATCCAGAGGGACGTTGACACACTTGTGAAGTGGGCTGATGAAGTTTAACCATGACCAGTGCAAGGTCCTACACCTGGGTCGGAGCAAGCCCAAGCACAGCTACAGGTTGGGCAAAGAGGAGATTCAGAGCAGCCCTGCAGAGAAGGACTTGGGGGTGGTGGTCAATGAGAACATGAACATGAGCCAACTGCAGTGTGCGCTTGTAGCCCAGAAAGCCAACTGTATCCTGGGCTGCATCTAAAGGAGTGTGACCAGCAGGTTGAAGGAGGTGATCCTGCCCCTCTACTCTGCTCTCGGGAGACCTCACCTGGAGTATTGTGTGCAGTTCTGGTGTCCTCAACATCAAAAGGACATGGAGCTGTTGGAACAAGTCCAGAGGAGGGACACAGGGATGATCAGGGGACTGGAACATCATCTCCCATACAAAGACAGGCTGGGAAAGTTGGTGCTGTCCAGCCTGGGGAAGAGAAGGCTGCATGGAGACCTGCTAGCAGCCTTCCAGTATCTGACAGGGGGCCTATAGGGATGCCGGGGATGGACTCTTCAGTAGGGACTGTAGTGACAGGACAAGGGGTAATGGGTTCAAACTTAAACAGGAGAGGTTTAGATTGGATATAAGGATGAAATTCTTTCCTGTTAGGGTGGTGAGGCACAGGGATGGGTTGCCCAGGGAGGTTGTGAGTGCTCCATTCCTGGCAGTATTCAAGGCCAGGTTGGAGGAAGCTTTGGGTGGCATGGCTTAGCGTGAGGTGTCCCTGCTTATGGCATGGGGGTTGGAACTCGATGATCTTAAGGTCCTTTCCAACCCCAACTATTCTATGATTCCATGATAGTTANATGGCAGGGGGGTTGGAACTTGATGATCTTAAGGTCCTTTCCAACCCCAACTATTCTATGATTCCATGATAGTTAATTAGTTTCAAGCAATGGTAATGCTTAATTACTGAGTGTCTCATCCCTCTGAATAAATCTATCTTAACATGAAGAAGCATATGACTATGCCTATGTTCCAGGAGGCACTATAATTTAAGAATATGTAATGACTCATGACTTTAAGTTTTATTGGATTTCATTGGAACTTGGAATTCAGCAGTTATTCAGATATTTTTGGCCTGCAGCAGATGTGAGACTACCACTAGTTCTTTAAGGAGCAGCATGCATTATTGTTTGCATAAATAGTCAGTTTTTCAACATGCACCAAAGTTTTGATAGTGACACCACCAAGTCCCTGCCCCCTTTTTCTTTGTGATGCTCTGAGATGGAGTCAATAACGTCTTTTCATTAAGAATAAAAAATTCACTTCACCTACTATATTTAGATAATGACTTTTGTCAGTCATCCTATTTTATCCCTTAGTGCAATTCCTTGGCAGGTTACACGAGTTATCCCCACACTATAATTACTATATGCTTTTTGTTAAAGAGTACAATGAGTGGTTGCTTACAAGAACTATACAAATGACTGGCAGGCAAAATGGAGAAATCAGGCATTACCCCAATCCATATGTTTATGATAAACTTTAAAATTACAGATTTTATAGCTACAGAGCACAGATCCAAGAACTGCAGCATCAGGTAACAGAATGGGTATTGCTAGCCAGAGATCCCAGGAAGATTTTGTTTGCATAAGCACCAAAGGACCTGAGGTCATTCATGGTTATGGTCTTAAACCAGATATTTGTCACAGCAAGTATATCTACATTTACAAATGTTTGGGCAGTAAGCTCAGAAATAAACAATAGGAAAAAGAAAACGGTGATTATATAGTACAAATAACTTGTCTGTAATATGACAGCCTAACAATTTAAGTGCTTGGTAGTGTCATTACACTTCATGAAATTGGTGTGCATTAGCAGTAAAGATCCAATAAAATGACCATATAATACATATTTTGCATCATGTTGTTATGCATATAAACTTTTTAAAAATTTTGTCCCTCACTCATAAGGAACAGAAATAAATGAATAGTATGTTAAACACCACTACAAGCTTACATTGTAAAACAAACTGGCATTCCCCACACAGATTTTCTTAGTGGTATCTACATCATAAATAATTAGAAAAGTAAAGCAATATTTCTAAGTATGTATTGGATTTATAAAGGAAGATTGTACTAAACTAATCTGAAATATTTCTTTAATAAAATAAACGGTCTTCTTTAGAAAAAGGAAATGCAAGAGACAAAATCTTTTTGGACTTCAGCTGTGCATTTGATATGATGGCAAATGGGAAATTGTTATCTAAACTAGAGTTGATGTGGAGAACTAAAACAGTAATTGTGAAGTGACTAAATAAGGTGTTAAAATGACCTTTGTTTAAAGGAGAACTACTGTGTTGAAGGAAAGTCACCAGTGCAACTGATGGAACTGATCTTTGTGCTTTCATTAATGACTTCAACAGAAGTAGGAGCATTCCAAAACTACCTGTTGGTGAATCAAGTCTAGGAAGTATCATCAGTTTGACAAGAACAGGGATATGAGACAAAATCTCAGTAACACTGAGATTGGAATTCAGAGAAGCCAGATTAGATCTCATATTACTCAGTGCATGGTTAGAGAAGGATTAATGCAGAATATTTTTTTCTTATGAGTGCGCAGCCTTGGACACTCATGTGTGAGGTGGAAATTCACACCAGGTGCAGGCAGCAGCCATGAGAAGAACCAGGAGAATGTGGCTGCTGAGCTTTCAAAAGCAAATGGGGAGCTTAGCACATTTGGCCAGTTAGAAAATGGCTGAGAAAGGCTGTGATTGTTCTTTACAAATTTGTTGGTGGGGGTGGGAAAAGGAGCAGGAGAGAAGAGGACAGCAGGGAGGGAGAGGAGCGGTTTAAACTGCAGAACAATGTTGGCACAAGAATAAATGAGTATAAACTGGCCATAATATGAACTTCTAAAACACCCTTTCAAAGAAGTCATGGTGGCAAATAAAACTGAAAGAAATTAAGATGAAGCTTAATAAATTTGTGAAAGAGGATACAGAACAAGTTACCTTGTGACAGGAGGGACTGGACTAGATCACCCAGGCCACACTAAGCCTTTCTTTCCAGCTGTTTTTTGGTATTGTCACAAGATTAGAAATGTTATTATACACACTTAACTTGACTATAAAAACCACAATGCCAGAAATCAGTGAGTTCGTTTTATTCACACAGTATGACCAGTTTATGTTCATCTAATGTAAACCATGTGGAACTTGGATGAAATCTGCTGCAGTACACGAAGTCAGACTATTCAGACTCTAGGAAGAGAGAGTAGGAAGGGGAAACTGGTCTCTCCTAGCTTGTGTCAGGGATTAGGACTCGACAGTCTTTTTGCAAATACTAGCTGCTGTCCTTTATCTACCCTGTACTAAGAGTGATTTTGTATGAGCACAGATCACTGAGGACTCACTTGTCTGATCTCAAGCCTCCTTCAGTAGCTGCTGTCTATAAATTTTCAGGTATAGAGCGATCTAATTGCAGATGATTATGGATAAAAAAAGGAGCACAGTGGAGATGCTTTTTTCATTTGATGTACTGTTCTCCTTTAGAAAGGCTTGCTAAAATTCCCAGGAGAACTGTCAATAACTTGGATGGTCTGACATACAAGAGTGGAAGGATAGTCCTTGACCTCTGCTATCTGGGTGACCCACTGTTGCCCTATTCCAGTATTTTCAGCCATAGGGTATCATTCCACTCATATAAAACATGGTAGTTATTGAGGAAAAAAAATGCAATATTTGAATTAATGACTTTTGAAGTTAATGCATATACTATAAAAATATTTAAGCAGACTTCCCAAAAGAAAACAAACGTGCAGCTAAAGGTTGACAAAGACAGCGCAAGATTGTTTCCTAATAGTGTTGAACTAGCAATGTACAACAAATAATGTATTCAGGGTTTTTTAGAATATGGAGTTCTGGGTTTTTTTTTCTTCTGTTGTGGAATATATGTAAATAATTTTCAAGTCTTTAAGATTACCTTCTGAGTGATTTGTTCTAAAAAATCCCTTTTCAACCTTTTGCAGATAATATGAATAGTCATCACTTACACTAAATGCTCTGGCAAAAAGACAAGAAAATCATAAGGTTCCTTTTTCTACCAAGAGAACCAGGTAGACTGTTAAGCCAAAAGAAAACCCTTTAAGTGGCTGGATACTGCCAGCCATGTGTGCCCTTTTAACTTGAAAACCGACATGTAATTCTGCCTTATGTTTTGAAAAACAAGCTAGCTATCTGTAGAGAACAAGGGAGACTTGGCATTGCTGTATTTATATCATCCTTCTTAAGAGTCATACAAATTATTCACATATTTAAATTTAGACATGTCTTTCTATACCTGTTGAGCCTTTTATTTGGATCCAGTCTTGTTGTACCTTTCCAGGAAGAATATTATACCAAAAAAATACTTTTAATGAAACTTATTAATTATATTTTGTACTTCTAAATTTAAAATGTAAATTATATTAAATTATATTTCCATTGCACTCAGTTTCTAGTTCTAGTCATAACCTTATATTTTCTGACCAATAATGAACTCTTAAGGCTTCTCCTACAATTAACGATAGAATTAATTCATAGTGCTTAAATTATGAAAACAACATGTTAAAATTGTTTCTTTCTAATGAGGAATAATAGTGATGCATATTTACAGTTTTGAAACACAAATAACAGCATATTTTCCTCATACACACAGCAAATCTAATACTTTCCAGTGAATGTAAATGAGATAGTTTATGGAGAAAGGCACATCTATTATCTTTTACGTAATCAAGAAGTGTTTGGCCAAAACTCTGAAATCCATTTGCTGTGCTCTCTTTACATGTCAACTCTACTTTGTCAAATTATCTCTATATCAATTAAATCATTAGAGTAAGTATAACAGACCAAAAGATTGCCCATGAGCTCATTTTAAAAAAGAATATGTAGATGGATTTAATAATTTTTACTTCTTACCTGAAGTGAAGTTCAGATAAGAATCCCCAGCATCCCTATTCACATAAACATAAACTTTAGGCAAAGTAACTTTGACCTCCATCAACTTCATTTTATGATCTATGGAAATTATTTCCATTTGTTGAAACACAATTGATTTTCAAACTTTTCAACAGTTGAGCTTTTTCTTACAAGGTAGTATGAGAGTTGCACTGTGAGGACACAAGAAAGACTTCCACTAAAGCTGCTTTAGGATTTGCATAAAATCAACATCAAACCACAAAGCAGATAAAAAGGAAGCTATAGTTTTTGTGTGAGCCTAACCTATAGAGGCTGCTGGTGGAAGAAGGTGCCTTGTGAGATATGCTACAGGCCAGCCTCTTGAGCTCAGACAATGTAATTAACAGGAGAAAAACAAAGCTCAGAATGCAGCTGCTGGTGTATTTAGTCATGTAAATTTCTATGCTTACCTGAAAGCTCTGATTCCAGTGTGTTTAAGTGAGGTGTGGGCTTTTTTAGCTTTATCAGATGTTGGTCTTCTAATAAAGATCAAGTCATAGAGTTTGGTTGTATAACAGCAGATAGAAACAGTATGTTGACCCCTCTCTTCTTTGCACTACCAAGTGTATCTTTGGTCAAGGTGCAAGGTGGTCTAGGACCTATGCTTCTGGCTTTTTTCAGCACCCACCCATCCTCTCTAGTCTGGTGGTGGCTCTTTCTCACCACACAGGCAGCATGATAGCAAGATCTGGGTCAGTACATTCAAGACATGAGTCTGAAGAGAACACAAAAATGTGGTCAGCTGAATGCATGAGTAACTGGGACCTCACATATGAGCATGTCTTACACTGCTGGTGCAACAAGTTTGCTGCAGCAGTAGCTGGGACCCCAAGTCCACATTTGGAGGGGAAAATATCCAGGACACTGCGGGGCATGTGGTGACATTTAGTATTTCATCCAGTCTCCAGGACAGCTGCACTGGGAAAAGCTGCCTGAGCAGGCAAATAGTTACTATATATAATGATCTTTTCATGAAGGAAAATTAGTCCAGTCATCACAAGAACATTGAGACACTTCAGTCAGCTACATGTGGGGTTTGCATGGGTGCACTGATTCTATGTTTGGCCAGCCATGGTTAAAATTCAGACAAAATATTAAAAAGATGCAATAGAAGGCTGGTTTAGCTTTTAAATTAATGTTTCGGCTGACAAACTGCACAGGGGCTTAACCTACTTTAGAACATATTTAATAGCATAATTTAGTCTCCAAAAAGAAAAGCAAAATAACTAATGATAGACAAATTTAGAGGTTGAATCTAGTTCAGATAAACATTCAAAAGTTCAGATGTTTAACCAAACCTTATCTTGTCCGTGAAAAGTCTCAACTGAAGTGCTCTATCAAATATAAGCAAAGCCCAGAAGACTGTAGAAACTTTTCCTTACAGAAGTAAAACTATTACCAGGAACCAGCACCCAATTGCAGCATTCATGCGTTAAGCAGTTAAGCATCAAAGCAAAACCAAAATGTGTTAAGAAAACTGCTTCATGGAAGTAATAATATTTGGATGAAATCCAACACAGAGAAAAGAAAATAATATTAAGGGGAAAGATAATACAACCGCAATTAGACTATCAACCAATAAAACTTAATCTATGTTTGATAGTTGAAACCTTCTGAGCTTAGAGAGAATAAGGAAACTGGAGATCAGAGAACTCTACCTTTTGAATTTCCGCTGTCCAGATCCTAGGGACTACTATCTAACTGAGTATTTTAAAGACATAATGAATATTCTGTTGCAGAATTAGAAAGCTTTATTTTTATGAATGACCTGTAAATTGAACAAAACCAGCTATGGATAAATTCTAGGTAAACAATTGTTTGGAAAATGTGAATTCTGATAAATTATTTTTTATGGACAAAACCCCATAAAATAAAAGATACATTTTCAAAAAATATTTTCATTGTGGGTTATTAATAACAGAAAGTATAGCTCTAATGGTTCCTCTCCATTCTCACATTCACCAATTACAAATCATTTTTAAGTATACCCAATGAAAAGACTGCTGTATTTGCGTGGTACTGTTTTGCATTCAGTAGGAAATATCTGCTACATTCCCCCAGAAGAAAGCAAAATTCAGACAACTGATTCAACAAACCAGCAGGGCTTCAGGATCCTTTCATTTTCTTTCCCTTCTCCATGTCACCATTTTGACTCCTCTCTGCTTAAGCCTGTTCCTCAACTTTTCTTCTGTCTCCATCCCTCAAGCCACTTGAACAATTAACAGAAAAATTTACTTTTGTCATAAGTGAACTCCAAATTCAAACTATTGGATGCCCCAAATCTGAAACCTAGCAAAAGATTTTATAAGCAAGACTTCAGCTTTCAGTTTAGGAATTACTAATGTACAACTTATACTAAAAACAATGTTGCAACAATAAATCAAGCATGCCTCTGTTTGCAATTGTGCCTTAATATCAGTCCTACTCTTGATTCATCATATTCAATGATCTGCAGATAAGATTGCATAACAATTCAGATATTACAATGCTATGCTTTCATTAATTCTCTTAATTTTTAGTGCCGTCGTTTGCTTTTCATTTGGACACATCACTGAAACACCATCATATGAAGAAAGGAAGGAGCATTATAGCACCCTAAAATAACCATCTTTAATCTTACACAAACAAGAGAGATACCATACATATGTCATATGTATATATTTTTCCCACAGAAACATATACAAAGCTTATTTTTGCAGGAACAAAACTTCTTATCTTCTTAGAAACCATAGCAATGAGACAAAGATTTTGATTTCAGTGAAATATATATACAGCCTGAAAGACAGTAAAAGTGTAATCTTGAAATCATCACCTGCACTACTTAATTTTTAATCAACTTTCTGGTCCTTCCAGGCATCTTTTCCCAAGAGAAAACCTGGGTGCCGTTTAGAAGCCAGTTTACCCCACAGACTCTTCCCAAAAGGTATTATGGACAAGACAGCACCAGTTTTGTTTGTCTCTGTTTTACTCTGTCCCTTAATTCTTATCCCAGAAAGCATGTTACCTACAAACAAAATATTAGATGCATATTAGACACTTTCACCGCAAGGTTTTAAAAGTGCCAGGTTAGTGGGATGCATATAACCATCAGTTTATATCAGACATGATAATTTCAGCTAAGCCTTTTTCTCTCCAAGTTTTGGGCTTTTGGTTGTTTGGTTTGTTTTTGATTTTAGTTTTTGTTTTTTGTTATGGGGGGTGCCTTCTTTTTTTATGTATCAACACTGCAACATTTTAATTTGTTTTAATTTTATTTCATTAAAATACACTGTTTGAAAAGAGTTGCTCAGTTTTATAAGGATATTACTTTTCATTTTAAATTGAACGTCTTAAAAATTAGTTACAAAGCCATTACCACATGTAAGAACAAAGTTTATATGCAATAAAATAGCTTAAATCAGGCTTACTCTTTGGTTTTCACAGAAAATGCATTTGTTGAAAAGGGTTAAAGGGCAGCAGGATCTACATGTTTCTGTTGTTTACTCTTTAACTTTCAAAAAAAAAGAAAAAAAGGGGGCCAGGAAACAGATGAATACATATCTTCAACTGTATCAAGCGAGCCGCTTCCATATGGAAGAATGAATTCCACTTCCCATGGCTGTGGGAAGACCTTTCCTTGAATATCCTGGTGCAAGAAATATGGACTGAAACTGGGGCAGATTCAGAAAAGGGTTATTTGGGACAATCAAGAAAAAGAGAAGCAACCTAACATAGGAAAGACAACTGCAAGTTTTGGCTGGCTTAATCTACTAAATCAAGCAGAAGAAGGAGTAAGATTGCTGTCTGTAACTCTGTTTGGGGTGGTACACCTGAAACAGAAAAGAACTGCTGAAAATAAAATGCTAGCTAAATGTTAACACAAGCACATGTGTGTACCACATGCCCATTTAGGCTGAAAATCAGAATGCTTTCAGCTTTGAAAACTGAAGTTTTGGAACACTCTTTCAGCCTGAGCTGAGGGGTAAAAGCATCGCTACTGAATTTCATTAATTATGGAAGGAATCAAATAGGGTAGTTTTTTCAAGAACTGGGGAATTGATTCAATGCTGCAAAAAGTCTGTCTGAGGCAGATAATGCTATGTTACACTTTTCAATAACAGTAACGCAAATGAATTCCTCTCGGGTGAATCCTGGACATGCTTAAGACAATGGCCAATGGAATTAATTAAGTGGAGCCAAATACACTTGGTGGTGAGGGGAAACGCGCATATGTCATAGTGTTCTCTTCAACATCAATATTTAAGCCAGCTAGTTGGAATCTTTTACTTAATTGATAAACAATGCAGCATTAACCCCTCCATGGTTTTCCACCCTTTGACTTTCACAGGCATGATCTTTTTATCTGCACATCAGTAGGCAGTTGGTGGAACAAATAAGTGATCCTACAAAGAGCTTTCCTATTTCAAGCACTTTGTCCAGGAGACAGTACCATACTTTCATTCATTAAATTGGTCTTTCAATATTTGGGTTTGAAGATTGTAATTTAAATTAAATACAGTCTTCAACCTGGAAGGTACAAACATTTAAATAATTTTGCCAAGGGGATAAAGGTGAGTCTGGACAGTAGGTATTCCTATCTAAAGACTGATTTGCGATCTCTCTAACTGGACTTAATTTAGAATTTTATAACCTAAAAACCTCCTGATTTCTGTTACATTCCTCCCAAAGTGCCAGAAGGATTGCATCTGGATTAGTTATAAATAGTATCAAAACCTCAGAATTTAGTGTAGTGTGAGAATCATTTTTCCTGGCTACAAACTTGAAATTGGGGTAGTCATTTCAACAAATACAGCAGAGGCTTCAGACTTCAGCTCACAGGAATGGTGGAAATCTGGTGTCTCTCTTCATATCCAAAGAAGAAATCTCAGCAAATCCTTCTCACTTGCTCTGATTCTGACCTCTTTCCAAAGGCAGTAGCCTAAAATATTTCCCACTGCAATGAAAATGCCTGTGTCTATTTAGGTGTTATCTGTTGTCAGCCTATATTCTTCTGCTGTGGAGGAGAAATACAAAAATGAAGATATACTGACAATACAAGTGATAGAGTGTCAAGCAGATGTAACTGTCTGCATTGCCTATTGCTTTAAACTACAGAAATTAAGACACTCTGTACAATATACAAAATTTTTTTATTTTACTTTCTAATGCAGACAAAGATCTACTTGTTAAGGAGACTGCCCCAAACTATAAGATATGTTGGCTATTTGGGCTTAGAAGTGATAAAAGTCAGGGTAAATATATTTTCCTCATCACGGGAGTCAACCTCACTTTTAGTATGTGGGAAGGGGCATAACCACTTAACTCCAATAATACCCAAAATGCTTGATTTCTTTGTAATTGCTTTTTCTGATGCAAGGGTGTGTTGGAAACAACTGCATATTTTCCCCAAAAATAGTTTTCTTAAATGCTTTGTCAGTATGTGTAGTTCAGTGGGAAAAAACTTAAAGTAATCATGACTATCCAGTCTCTACTTCACTCCATATCAAGTTTATCTGGAATGTTCATGTAGGAGTTTATTTTGTTAAGAAAAATATATGGCGTCTCACTTCTTTGGAACAAAGAAGAAATATGGATTCATAATTTTTTTTCTTTTTTTCTTTGATCTTAAGTCCTTCAACAGTGTTTTGGACAAACCTAAGGAGATTTTAAGACAGACATTTTGTGTTATAACACTCCCATGGGTCATATGTAAGATCATCTTTACTAAAGCTCCTTTCAGTCCCAGTTGCATAAGTATGCATTTTATTTCACTAATCTTGAAACAACAGGAATAAAGTTTACCCAGGTCTTTTATACCTCAGAGAGCAAAACAAATATTGTAAATCTTTTGAGAGAAAGGATATACAAAAGGGCTTAAGGTGAATGTTTCAAAGCAAATACTCTTTAAACAATGTGCAAATTATTTCAGCACTTGAACATGATTTATGAAAAGGGATTAGTCCACTGAAACAAGAACCCAGTTTAAACTGTTGCGCTTCAAAGTCAAAGACGAGAAACATTTGCTGGAAAAGGCAGAAGAAACCAGATAGTAATCTATAGTGGGGATTTCTGATTGATTTTCTTTAACTAATTCGGTCTTACATTAGCTATCACTGTCATTCATACTTAACTGTGGTGGGCAGTGTAATATACCTTCTTTTATGATATAATTCTCCATAAAAATGAAGAATGCAGTAGTGATAATTGAGTAATAATGAGGTAATTAATAACCAGTGACTATCTCCCTGTTTACTAGTATGCCCCATAAATGAGCATAAGGAATGCGAAATAATTAAAGATTATCTAAGCTCAAACAGATAACATTTCCAGAGAGCTGTATGTCAGAAAGCAGACCAATGAGTCACAGGTCACATCTATAAAAATACATTATATTATATTGTAATATTCCCACATACTCTTCATGTAATGGGTAAAAGCTACTCTTAAGTACTATAAAAATGATCACTTTTATGTAATTGTAAAGATTAATAAGTGAGTTAACTTCTCATGGTTCTATAATGATTCTGCTGTTCTAGTAGGTAAAGGAAAATTTAATGATCTTGCTCAGATATGATTAATATCTAACTTTTTCCTGACTAAAATTCTGGACTTGGTTCAATAAAAATGAATTAAGTGAACATGCACTGATTTCCCTGCCAAATGTTTATATGGAAGTTGGTTATGCCCAATTTAAAAATATGTTTTTTCAATGCAAATAGTAAACTCTGGAAGGATTTTGGAAAGTGAAGTAGAAATAAAACAAAGAATTAAGGAAACATTATATTATAATTGATGAAAACAGGATACTCAAATTCAGGAAAAATGTCTCCTCTTTTTTTTTTTTTTTTTTTAGAATTGGTCACAACC
>NDXB01016386.1:62841-84396 GCA_002631895.1 Agapornis roseicollis
AAAAAAAAAAAAAAAAAAAAAAAAAAAAAAAAAAAAAAAAAAAAAAAAAAAAAAGAAAAGAGTAATCTCTGTCCATGTATTTGAGAACAGGATCAGGTTTTTATTTATTTTGGTAATGTTTCCCAAGGCTATCCTTGGTTTCCTCTTTGCTCAAGAAAACTTGAATTAGAACATGAGTTGCAACCAAATTGGATGAGAAGTCACTGAAAAGCTACATGACCAAGACCATGAGCACTCTGTGAACTTTGGAAATTAGCCTGGCAGTTTAAGCCGAATTTTCAATGAATCAGTGTCTACAGCTCAAAAAAATATAATAGAGTGTTATCATTTGTCTTTGTAGTGTAAGCAGAAGCAATTAAGATTAAACATAAAACCCAAACTCCTGCTACTAAGTCTCTAGGTGCAGTCTCCCCAATTTTAACTTAAAGAGCAAATAACTGTAATACTTAGGTTAGAATATACCTGTCCTTTATATAATTATGCTGCCAAACCCCCCCAGTTACAGAGCAATATCAATTCTAAAACTGGACATTTTTTGCAGCCTTTAAAATGTAGAAAATTTAAATACAAATGTGTCTGAACTGTCTGAATATGCCACTAAAGATTGTTGGGGGGTTGGCCTGCTAACACATCACTTGCTTGTCTTCTGTGTTAAACTGGAAGAGTTTTGAGCCATCTTTAAAAAATCTCCTTTGTTTGGAATTGGCAGTGGCAGTAGTCAATAATACAAGAGCACTATAAAATTATAAAATTGTTAAACTTTGTAAGAACTTTATAAATACACTTGCAGATATTTCACATATCTTCTCTGTGCTCTGCAGTCAAACTGGACAATGAAACGACCACCTGTTAACTGCTAACAATGTGTCATTACCAGTTCTCATGCCTTTTTAAAGCAATTTTGGCTCTAGCTGCCGATAATTCTGGCTACGATACTTGTGTGAACATTAAGGGCACAGAAAGCCAAAGGCAGAAAACTGACAATACAGTTTGTGCTTAGACTACTAATAAGTAAGTGAATAATATGATTTTTCTAATTCCACACAATTGCTTGATCTCAAGGGGCCAAAAAAGAAGTTCTGAATACATATTTTAGAAGCAATCCAATATACAGTATTCAAATGCAAGCTTCGATTCAGTGAGATTTCACAGCAGATATTTTCACATTTTTTTAAGAGTTTAAATAGCCTTTAACAAAACAGAGGTTATTCAGGATTCTCTAAGGTTTGAAAAGAAATGGAGGCTAAGTCTCTTCTCCTGTTCATATCCACTTTTTTTGTTTTGTCTGACAAATGATATTTAAAGATATTTGAGAAGTATAAATAAATAAATAAATAAAAATTCCCCAAGTGTGGAGACAGTTTATGGGCATTTTGCTATTAGCTACAATAAAAGCAGAGTTAGACCCTCAAAACTTACCATGCTCTCAGTCTTCTTTTTCTTCCTCTGAGAAATGCCATGTAACACACAGTACAAAGATATTGGGACAATTTTTCACAAGCTACATTCAGGCTACTTTATATTTTATAACAGAAGGAAAAATCTTTTAAAAACCCAGATCTCCAAGATAATAAAAAACAACAATAAAAATCTTTGGTCTGTAAAAAGAGACTATTTAATGAATATCTGTATTTGTGTATACAGCCACATGCATGTGTGTGCATATATTTATGATTGTGTAGATAATTCTAATTAAAAATAATGATGTTGTGTCCTTTTAATGCAATATCAAAGGCTTTGATCCTGCACTAAAGCACATGCAGGAAAATTCTTACACAGCACTTTGGTACCTATAGGTATCTCATACTAGCATGCTAGTATAAAGCTGTTCACAGAGCAGAATGTGAATCTCCTGCCAAATGAAAAAGAAAAACAAAAGATTCAAACGAGAGGGCAGAATTAAAAAAATGCTGAATAAGTGATTCTGGGTGACCACTAGCCTCTGCGTCTCCTGCCCACAATACCATGAGCATCTCTGCACACACCGGAAAAAGAAAGTCTCAGTACAGTGAAGCACATCCCTGCTGGTTTTAGATCACTTTCTTTTATAATCAAACTGATAAAAATCAACTTTGATCCCTATTTGCCTCTATAAAATTGTAGATATATCACTGATTGTCAGTTATGCAGGATATGGCAGGTCTTTCAACAATTCCATGTATAAATATACAACAGACAAAATTACTCTGGCAATTTGAGGTATTTTACTAAAATGGAAACAAAGCAACTGCAACAGATCATTAACATAGTACTCATATTGCTAATTTTTAAAAATAAATGGTTTAAATAAATGTTTTTGCTCCTAAAAAATTTATTTTGCTTAAGAGAGAAAGTCAACCTTTAAAAGTGCGGAGCTAGTAGCTATCTTTACTTAAATGCATGTTATGTATATCAGCACAGAACACATTGAGCTTTAAAATTCTCAGTGATCTTCCTTATATTCTTTCTGTAATAAAAATTATCTCACCCTGTAATGGCATAGTTATTTAAAAAGGAAAGAAAAAGCGAGAAAAAAATCAGAAAAGAAAAAAGCCTTACTTAAAGATTTTCTGTGTTCAGGCTTTGGTTCTTTGGATTCAGTGTGTAAGCTATTCAGTAATTCGATGCTGGAGGATCTTCTGAGTTTGAACTCCAAATTTCTCGATGTACAACTCTGTTCTTTTGGCTGGGAAAAGAGTACATGTGTATATGCGTGTGCATGATTTTAATAAAATTATTATTTGTAAGACTGATGCAAGAAATTACAGAACGCCAGTACAGAATCAGAAACTAACAGACACACACAGAGCAAGGGATGCAGGGAGTATATAATTTAAGGAAAGTGTAATGAAAAATTTGTCATATGGCAGGGCTTTTATGGCCCTGACACAATGGTCTTAATTTCTGAGATAAATTCCCATTTAAGAGAGGAAAACAAAAGGACTAATTCTTTAGGCTTTAGACACTAAAATTATTTCCACATTTCAGGCCACTTCCAAATGCTTGCCTTTCTGGTTTAGATAGTTAACAGTAAATGTTCCTGCAAACCCAACTATTCCAAACATCTTTACAAATTCAGACTTGAATTCTGCTGGTCTAAGCTTAGGAAAATGGGGGGCACTTCTCTTGCTCTAATTCACTGGCATACAAAGTGACAATTAGGGATTATTAAGGGAGAAAAGAAAAAAGAAAAGAAAAAAGGAGATGATATTTGGTTAATATCGCATCTTTTCCTACAGTGTTTGGTCAGGTGAGATTTAGCTGTTCTAACACCTGCAAAGCTGCAAGGCTTTAAACAATCATTCAGAGCTTTAAAACAGAAATAAATGACATGTATGAAATGGTCACTGAGTACTTCATGGTGGCATACTGTCCTGCAAACACAGGAAGGGCCAACTTTCACCACAGCAAACCCTGCTTTCTGGTACCTTAACCACTTATAAGTTGTGCCCCACCAGCCACACATTCTGTGGTTCACTGCACACTCAGAGCTGCTGAGGCCATTATATTACTTTAATTTCAGTGAAAAAATTAAGTCTATTAGATGTTTAGCTGAAAAATGGGGGAGGGGGGAGGGAAGGGGAAGTGGAAGGAAGAGTATTGTAAGTCTCCATGGAAAACTCCACCCAAAAATCTTCGGTAGGATATCAATATCCTCACACACCCAATGAAATGCACAATATGAAGACATACATCATCAGATCAAACTTTCCTTGGCTGATTATAGCCTCAGGGTAATATAATGTTTGTAGCTCTTTAAGGAAACAGTAGCTGTGTTCAGATTAACTCTTTCAAAGAGGCTGCCTCTGCCTGCTCTACCAATCTCATTGCAGCAAAACCTCTGGAATGAAATACAAGAAATGGGGATATTTTTCTCTCACTAGATTCTGCAGCGAACAAGGAAAGTCAGTGCCCTCTAAAAACACATGTTCTTGGATTAAGCAGGGATAGGAGGAAGGCATTTGGAATTTGTACTGAGAGTGGCAAAAAAGAAAGAAAAAGCTACAGCTGAATCTGGTTTAGTAATTAAAAGCTGTTTTAATAAAATGCAGCCCTGCTCACTTCTAGTAGAAAACCCCCAGCCTTCCTGGGAGAATAACAGCAATCAGTTACAAAAGAATATTATTTGCTAGTGTTATTCTTCTGAATAAGTAATACAAAAATTCATAAAAGGCTCAAATGTATTAATAGTTCTATTGAAGATTATATACTGTAGGCTGCATAAACAGAAAATGCAAAAATTCATTAGTTAAGTACTTGTGTGCTTTTACAACCCTCAGCAAACCAATGTCCTTGTTATTTCAGAAATAAATGTAGTGTTCCATTTCAAGGCAAGAATCAAGTGACATTTTTGTTCAACAACCTTGTTTATCTGACATTATTTAGTAGATTTGCATACATATTTTTATAACCTTCAGAAAAAGGAATGTCTAGCTAGCTGCTGACTGCCTAAAACCTGTAGAGATGCCTAAGCAAATGAAGTTGAAATTGCTACATCTTAATTAATAAAGGTAACAGCCAAAACAAATACATACCAATCTGTCAATTGCATTTTTGATAGCGTGGAACCAATCCAGTATGAGAAAGTCGATATCTGACTGGAGGAGAAACTCATTTCCTGACACTGTCGTGATCTGGAGAGGGCATGGGACACATAGGTAAGAAAAACACACTGGACAGAATATTTTCTTCTATTTTCTCTCATAAGCACCCAAATGCTTTTCCTTTGTACCCAAAATTATCTGCTGGAGCGCTAAGCTACTGAGGAGTTTTGAACCTCTGTCTGAAAACTGTTTGGAGTATGTCACAACAAATGAGATATTGTCTCAGCAATGCAATCCCCAAATACAAATAGTGCAAAAGTAACAGTAATGTGATGAAAATTAAAAGAAGACAGGAAACTCAGTGTTACAAGGCACAGCTCAAATGTAAATCAAAGCACCCTGAAAAGAATGCAATATGGGAATTAATTCCTGTTATTTTCAGTTTCTATTTCCATTTTGGCAATATTATTTTTATATCTGGTACCTCAAATTTACACATTTATTATATACCTGTAATTCCAGAGTCCACTTTTAGTAAAATTAATGGTGTCACTCTTTTTTACATTAAATAATAATAATAATAATAATAAAATACCTTCAAAGATGGCTGTACCAGAGTAATTAGAAGCCCATTTATCATGAAAAAATTCCCCAGTTTTCCTGAATGGGAGTCAATTTGCATTTTTGACCCACTCATTGCGAGTATTCATTAAAAGCATATTCAATCCCATGACAATGCTGTTTCACTGCCTAACAATATCTTGTGGAAATATGCATGTACATATTCTGTTGATCTGAACTTCTGCAAACCATGTTGATAGTTATATTACATAATTTATATCTATCTATCTATCTATCTAACTACATATACACACACACACATGCACATATATACACCAGAGCAGATGATCTCCAGGTATTTTACACAACAAGTCAAAGCAACCATTTTATAGATGTAAAAACAGGCACAGAACTGTGAAGTGTTTTGTCCCAGGATTGTTCAGCTTGTGCTTGAAACATGATTCAGGGCACAGCAGTTCTGTGTGTTTGCAGATGAGTGAATGAACGGTTACATTTTGCAAGGGGCAGGAGCTTGTCCTGCCCATTGTCCAAACCAGCTCAGGTCCTGCCAGCTCTGAAACCAGTTTTTTATTTTTTGTTGAGAATTGCCTATGCATAACTCAATAGCATCTTCATGTGGGAATTGCACATTGAATTTCAGTGTTTTGACAATGCAGGTTTAATCTGCTTACTAGGACATGGTATTATTCAGGACCAAAAAATTTTCAGGTATTTTTTGGAGAATGGCTGAACACAGTGAACAACAGATATTATTTTCTGACCAAAGTGAGAGGAAAAGCAGAGCATAGCCTGTGAGACCTGGCACAGCCTATTTATGTAAATCCATTAACCTGAAGTGCTACTGCTTCATTACATCTGCCCTATGTCAAGAGTTTTTACTATAGCATAAAAGAAAAAAAAGCTCTTCACTAGCCTGGGTACTCCACACTTCTTTCTTAAAACTGAAATACTACCAGGAATAAGAAGAAGAAGGAAAAAAAAAAAAAAAGGACAAAATAACTTAATGTTTTCTTAATTGTTCTATAACCTTCCCTTTATTGAGGAAGCGCCTGTAAGGAAGGTTTCTAAACTCATCAGCATTAAGGAAAATCCCATCAGCGCAGCTCTAGCAGAGACATCCTGTGAGAGTGCTGCAAAGAATGTGAGAATACTCCCCGGTGCAGGCTCAGAGGCTGCCTGGCTGCAGATGTTCATCCCATCCCATCCACACCCGTTAAGAGCAGACCTCCAGCCACTTCATTGTTTCCCATGTGCACGGGAGAGTTATTTATTGGGGAAATTTTAATTTCTTTATTAGTCCGCAATCATATGTTAATCCCTATTCACACACTCACTGTTCCCTTTATGAAAAGAAAAAATTAGTCAAAATTCAACTGAAGGTGAGCAGTTGAAAGAACTGACTTCTAGTTCTCACTGCTCACATGGCAAAGTTTCGGTTCAAAATGTACTATACTATATCACAATTTATTAATGTATACATGCAGATATGAATTAGACTAAACACAGGCAACAATTCAATCTAATGCCTCTCTCCCAGTATAAACAAATCATTATTAAAATTATAAAATAGTATAACATTTTCAAAGTAAAAGCAGCATATATAATTAGATTTACTGTATTTTGAAGGCTTAAAAAGGACATAATATAGTTCAGTCTTCCGTTCAGTAAATTCATGCTTTATTAAAAAACAAGTATTCATCACTGCATAAACATTTGTAGTGTATGATATGCAAAAAAGATACTCCATTACTAACAAAACCAAAGCAAAATACATCTAGAAAATTTCTTTGTCTGGATGTGTTATTTTGATAATCATATATTATCAGTGTTTTATGAGCAAATCTGTAAAAACAGATCATAGAATTCAGGGAAGAGAATTAATTTAAAATACAGTTTCTGTAAGATATAGTTCAAGTCCTTTTTCTTTCTTTCCTCAGACTAATCTTCAGTGTTACTAGACAGTTTCAAGAAGACTGCTACTGCTCTCTACAGTTTAAATGCATCCACTCCTTAATTACAGTCAGTAATTGACTTTGTTCTGCTCCATTCCAGTCATTCAGAGGAAAGCAGTTCCAAAGGCTTTGGCTGCTAAATCCCATTTAATGTGCAGGTTTCCTATCCCACTTTCATATATTACCTCCTTAGGATTTCTGATAAATGGTTCTTGGAATGGATTGCTAAAACATATTTGCACTTTGAACAATCGAATTTTCAACACCCTTGGGAAAAGACATCAGTAAAGAATGCTAGCTTTGACTAAACCTTGTGATTGAACAATTTATGATCACAGCCTTAAATGATGTATAACTAACAACAAGCGTAAATTGTTCAATATTAAGGCATGCTAACACACCATCCATGTATCAGGAACTGCTGAAATAAAGAGGGACTGGAGAAACAAATGGAAGACAAACCTGGGGAAAAAAAATAGGAAAAGAAAATTATGTGTTCTACATAGAGCTTCCAGCCTCCACTGTGTCATGTACTTCACTTATTTACTGAATTCCCTGTATTTGTCATAATTTTTGCAAAGGCTACATTCTGGAATTGGCATTACCTTACCAAGCAGAATTCTGGTGTTTCTATTGGTAATAAATACCCTCAAAGAATGACAACTGACAATAACTCTCTTATTTGCTAAGGATGTGGCCTTCAGGTTGCTTACAGAAGAGCCAGCATGCCTGGTTTCTCTTTTTCTTGTTATAGCACTTTAGAAAAATCACTTCAAAGGCTGAATCCATTCACATGCTAGTTTTACAAAGAACAGTAGTACAGTCCTGCTGTTAAACATTGATCCTCTGAAAATATTGGCTCACTGCAGGTAAATGTGCGTTAAATTCAATACACTGCGGGGCTGCAACAAAGTGTGGGAAGGGTGGCAGGTGTGAAACACTTTTTGTGATATTCTACTTGTGGCTTATTAAGGATTTCTCTTGTCACCTTATAAAACTGCAAATGGGGAGTTGAGCTTTTTTGCATGTTACCATAATGACGTACCAAGGTTGTGTTTAACAAAATCCTATGTTATTAAACAAAAAGATGCCTATATAACTCCAGGAAATGCCAGACACTGTTTCTAATTAATACCACTGCCATTTTATAATACATGAATATAACTTGGATTCTATCCAGGATCAGCAGATCTTAAAAATCCTACAAATCATGTATTTTTCCTGTGCTTGCTTGTGCTCTAGGACATGCTATTGTGCCATACTTGCCTGTGTACATCCAGGACTTCCAAACCTTTACACATCAGAAAACATGAGATAAAAGCTAGAAACGTGCCATAGGATAAGCCCAGCATCTTTTGCCCATTGTCTTCCTACAAACTCTGGTCTAGGGACTACTTCACTGCTGTGAAAAAAAAAAAAAAATCTTTCATGGCATCCCTCTAGATCTTTGCCAAGACACATTTGTATAGATACTTTAATTTTTTACATTTAATTCCACTGCAGATCAAGGATGGAGGCAATTTTAAGAATGCTACTGATAGGCATTCACTCTATAGAGATATGGAAAAGAGCAATAAATTCACACAGCAAAACAAAAATATAGAACCGTGTTATTGATTCACTCCAAAGTGTACTCATGAATCTCTGATGGCTATAAGTGTTATTTGCAGTGATGAACTATTTTCAGACAATGCCAAGAACAAACCTTACAGGAAGTAAAGAATCGTATGTTGAAGAAGAAATGCACCAAAAATCCTTCACAGTCTGTACCCTGCAGAAAGCTAAAGGAAACAGAGTGAAGAGCTCAGGAAGTGTATGGCTCACATATAGTTCATGTATGGCCACCAAGAAGCCACTACACAGTTCTTGCTTCAGTCAAATACTGTCAAAAGATATTGTTCAACTCCCTCTGAATGTGGGACATGTGGAAAAAAATGTGGGACTATAGGGGTGAAGCTTCATATAATCTCACACAGTGGTTCTGTGTTAGATTATTGACACTTTTGGACCATGGAAACCCCACTAGATGCTAATCTGATGCAGAATCCAGTGTAGAAAACCTAAATTTTGATGTCACCTGGGGCTCCCACAGCTTGTGGTGAACACTAAGTGATTTAAACTTGGATTGACAGATACCTGTGCGTGCAGAAATTCAGTAAAATATGTTCCTCTTGTTGCACTGTGCATTGGGGTTGCTGCCCTTGATATGTGTAGGAAAAAAGAAAATGTGAGTCTCTGAAGCATTTCTAGCCGAAAAGCTAACACTCTTGATTCTTTGCGCCGCTCCCTTTATCTCAACTTGCTTGCTTAATTTTTTTTTTTCTTTTTTTTGATCATGGTATTCATCCTGTTTCCCCATAGTAAAGAGGAATCTAGGCTTTCCCTTCCATTTTCCTGAGAAATTTTTGCAGGATGGGATCAAACCACTCAGCATATTTAACACAGGACAAGCCAGTCTCTATCCGCACAGCAGCCAAATGGGATGGGACAGGAAAAGTGAGAAATGAGTCAAAAATAAAGGAAGAAAATGAAGAAAGAAGAGTGGGAATATTCTTAAAAAAAATTATCATTAGAATATAATATAGCTTGAGAATAAATACATAAAACAGATACTCATGTGTCCACACCACAGTAGAAGTACAATTAATTGAAGTTGGGAGACACTATGCTCCTTAGTGGTTTAATTAACTGGATTTGAATTAAACAGGAACAGGGATATGTACATTTTCAAAAACATGTCAAAAGTCTAACTGCATTTCTGGAACTTGATCTCACATTCCTTCTCACAGATAATCCAGTCTCTTTGCCATGTTTATGCTGAATGAGTGAGCAGGAGAAAGAATAAATAAAATATATCTCTGTGCTGTACTGTAATGAGCTGAGTCTAATATTCAAAAATGCAAATAAAACAAAAGGATCAGTATTGCGCTGCATTATATTCATACTGCATCTCATATCCATTATATGATTCAGCCTACCAAAAAGAGGTAGTCATGGCTATGCTGATAGTTAAATTACTTAAAGAACTCTAAGATGTTTATAACTACCACAGAAATTTCATTATCAAGCAGATTGTCTGTCTCATATTACAGTCTGGCTTTACCAATCTAGCAGTCCTTTGGATGTCGAGCAAAGTTAACATTGAAGTGATGGGGAAATATCAGCTTGAAAGAAAAGGTCTTCAACCAATCTTTCAAAAAAATGATATTTGCTAAAAAATTTTGTGAGAAAGTATCTGCCTTGTGTTCCCAATGTTGCTAGATATTAAGTAAATATATGCTGATCGCAAAAAAGTTGCTTTGGCAACTCTCTTATTAAAATGCATTTGTAACCCCCATCTGTCATGAAAGTTTTGAAAAGTTTGTTTACTTTGGATAGCCGCCTTATCCAGGGTTATCCCAGCATACAATGATAGCAGTCTTCAGAAGTTGTGTGAGGAACAAGCCACTCGGGATCCATTTTTGTTTTAATTGGCACACACAAACACTTTTCTGGTCTGTCAAAAAGATCAAGCTAATATGCATGGCGGGTGTTATATTCTCAGCTTTTGGGAGTAGTAAAGCTCCCTTTATTTAAGTAATTTAAATGATAGACTGCAAAAACTTTGCAAGTCAGAAAAATGCTTTATACTTTCTTTGGGAATATTTGTTTTAAGCAACAGAAAATGTTCTACATATCTAAAGATGTTGAACCTTATGTTATAATTACCCTGTTTCTTCTGACTCTGTAAAAATTGCTGTGAAAACCAAGCATTGCAAAGAGGCAACAAACAGATCCTGTGTTTTCACAACTTCTGCAATATTAGCAACTGTAAGACCAATTGCTGCCACATGTTTATAAGATATGTCTTCAATTGTGTTGCCTTGTGGTATGACTCACTTGAACATCATTTTCAGAACATTCTGGGGGTCATCGTTTCAAAGCAACCTGCTTATATGTAATAAGTTGCTTTTTTATGAAATTCACATAGCATTCAGGGTGTACACATAAATGTCTCTTGAAGTGGATTCAACAGTACAAAGTCTGTGGTCAAACTTTCAAGAAAAAGCAACTTCTTAAATAAAACTAAGGATTAAAGCCAATTAAAGCCAACTAAGCCCTGAGAGACCAAAATTTCTTCTTGGATTTGAAGAGGAGCTCAGGCTGGAGGTCCACAGAGCCTCCCTGGAAGGGGGAAGGTCCAGTGCTCTGCCATGGGTACTGGAACACATTCACTCATTTCAGAACAGCTTTTTATTCTCCCTTTTTGACTCACCAGTACAGGTCTTACTTCTTGTTGCCCTTGGAGATGTGTGAAAAGAAAACACATGCTGTTTGAGCAAAGAAGGTAAGAAAAAGCACGTACTTTCTGCTAAACCAAAGAATGTACTGGGAGGAAGTATTTCCTGCTGACCTGATACACTGATGTTATGCCCTATGCAGGACAGAGGTGGGCTATTTGAAATAGAGGGGTTTCCTTCAGAAGGCGAAGAGCAAAAAGGAAAATGTGAGACAAGCAGCAGATGACCATCTTAGAATCATAAAATCATAGAATAGCTAGGGTTGGAAAGGACCTTAAGATCATCTAGTTCCAACCCCCCTTTCATGGGCAGGGATACCTCGCACTAAACCATGCATGCAAGGCTTCATCCAACCTGGTCTTGAACACTGCCAGGGATGGAGCATTCACAACCTTCCTGGGCAACCCATTCCAGTGCCTCACCACACTAACAGTAAAGTATTTCTTCCTTATCTTGGATGTCAGAAACCTGCGTGCAGCCTCCCATGTACCCCTTGGCTATACTACTCAGTTCCTGACCCACAAATGCATTGCCCTTGTCATGAGAGTGGGATGGATGAGTGCCAACCATCAAGCCAAAGTCAAGGGAGATGCAAGTCACCAGACTTAGAGAGTGAAAAAAAAAAAGTACCTCCAAAACTGGCTCAAAGCAGAGGAGCAAGAGATAATAATTACAACACAACTCAGTTGGGTCTGTGCATAGTGGGAAGTAGGGGAATAGACAGTTGCACATTTTTTCCACACATGAGGACTAAAGGCAATGTATGAATATCTACTGCAAGTTATGTTTTTCCTTGGGGTAATATTTTACTGTTATTGCCTTTGCAATCTGAAGCTATATGTATTGCAGAGCCACACACAGAGAAATTGGCAGTGATTTCTTAAAGAAGTCCCGCCTTAGTTTTACCAGCTGGACAATACCTAGTGATGAATGGTCATCCTGTCCAATTTTATATGCATGTTATAACACTTTAAGATAAATGTGAGTGAGGCTCAACATGATATGTCCTTATATTATAACAAACAAAAATACCAAAGGGAGAATGAATGCTTTACTTTCCGTAAAAACAAAGACATACATTTAAAATATATATGTGCTGTATGTAAAGATTTAATTTCATTGACTCTTATTTTAGGCAGAAATTTATTCATCAGTAGCAGAGCATTTTACAGCTACATTATTTGCAGGCAGAAGCCAATACTGACTTTCAGTATTCGTTTACTGAAACATGTCTCCTATTATTAAGTGCTGAGATTGCACAATAAGAAAAAAGAGATGTTGCTAAAAGTATCTTTATACTTATAGTAACATATTTGGCCATGATTATAAGTGTTTATAAAACATTCCAGAATAGTTACTTGTCTACTTACACTAATGAGAACACCTGTTAACTTTAGAGCTACACAGACTTATTTGCATTGAATTCAGGTTTTTGCATACTGTACATCACTTTTTGAAACAATTAGATGTTTATAGAGAAATATAGCTAAAAGAAGAACAGCAGCTTGAATGCCCGCCAGCCCAAATCAATACTAATCCTGGTTTGTGTGAAAAGTAGAAATCTGCTGAATTATAATACTGACACAAATTCAGCTAGCAGTTGAACAAAGGTATACCTGCAAATCCTCTGATAGCAGTTGTTACTTGTGGGAATTGATACCCGCTGTTGTATAAAGCATCTCTTAGAGATGAAACAGCACTACTGAATGGGATTTTTCATCATTGTATTTCTCCTTTTCTTTTAATTTGGATATTTTAGTTTTACTTCTGGTGGCTCAGGAGCTGTCTGTGTACTGAGCATGTAGAACACACGGTCATTTTCCAGAATAACTGTTTACCTTATCAACTTACCAAAAACCAATACAACAACACAAGAATCCTACAGCTAGAGATCCAAACAATATCTCTACAGTAGAGGGTTTTGAGGCCTGGGGCAAGGAAGCAGGAGGTCCTTTTCTATATGAAAAAAAAAAAATCTACTGAACAGTAAGTGTAATATCCTGTTGCTATATGATCATGCCAGGTATTGTTTAATAATAATGTAAAACTTCAAAGTTGGTCCATGATCTGAACATATACTCTGCCAGCTGTGTCAAGTTCCTAAGTGTTGCAGGCAGGAAAATATAATGGTTCTTATCTCCCATTGCATGCAGGGAGCAAACAATGCCTAACATCTTTGATTCGCCTCTTTCCATCTTTACTTGTATGTAAATATTAGGCAAGCTAAATAGGATGAAAAATGGTTTGAATAAGACTATTACATCCATTTAAGAAAACAAACATTTCCAACTATAGCAACATTTCTATTTAAAAAATATTTAGTGTTTTAATAAAAACGATGCTGTTGGAATTTAAGACAAAAGTAAGTACATTTTTGTCACTAAAACTCTAATTTCTAAGGTGTCACAACCTTGTTGAAAAAATTACATGAGTGATACCATACACACAGAAACATATGGATATTTCAAACAGAGTTCCTAAAAGGGTAATAGGCTAAAAACCTTTCTCAAGCAACTGTGGGTATTTTTTTTATTTGAGGGTGAAGTTATTTGATATAATAAACAGCATCATAGTATAGATAGTCTAGAGGGAGTGTTTCATTTAAATAATAACACCTTTTAATTTTTTTAATTAGAAATACCTGTAATCAGTGCCAACTTGGAAGTTTGTCTCCAGACACTCAAAATAGTTTCAAACTAGTTTTTAAGTGTTGAAGGACCCTGAGATTTTTATTTAAACATTCTGGAACTGACAGCACTGGAAATGCACTGGCCTTCAAATTTCTCTGCTTCTCTACATAACAGTGTAATAATGACAGAAGGTTAATCCAAATATTATTTTAAAAATATCACATAATGAAAATATCAAATTATCTTTTCACATTAGATGTCTAAGAGGAGCTTTTCTAGGGAACAAGATTATAGCTCAATGAACTCAATGAATTTCTTGCACTAACTGAACTTAGCTAGTAGATATGAGGTGAAAAACTACTGAAATATTTGACTTCGCAGCTCACAGACCAGTCAACCTACTTTGATCAATATTGTAATGTACTGTTTTTTAAAAAATACAGTGAAAACAGAAAAAAAAAAGAAAGAAACTTGTACATCTTCTCGAGATCTTTGCATTTCTGGTTTGTACTGGGATATACCAAATACCAAACTTGAAAAGTGGATATGTTATTTTAAGCATAAGGATAGTTTTTGCAAGTATATGATTTTATTTTTTTTATAATGTAGGCTTTTCTCATGTATTAGAACATGATGCACACTTTGACATCTGTCAGTCAAGCTTCTGGTTATCACACTGGAAGGATGCGCCACAATGTGATGAGGCATGCAGAAAAATTGAAAAACTCAATTTTTCCAAAATAAAAATTATATCTTCTAGTTTTAAATAGAAAGAATGATTGCAAAATATCTGTCCATCAAGACTGTAAAGATTGAGGTTGGATAATCAATAACGTTTGTGGTTGTATTACCCACCGATAACAAGTAATTTCTTGCTATTCGTGAGGGGAATTGGGAAGTGGGTTTAGGGAATTTTGCAGACTCTCTCTTTTCTAATATGTTGTGTCTGAAAGCCTGATATTCTTTTCTATTGTAAGGTTTGGGATGATACAGTATAGGCAATGCAGGTTTGGTGTGACAGCTCATTCAGGAACTTAGGGATCTAAATATAAGAGAAGCTAAAAATATGCAAAATTATCAAGCACAGGAATGGCTGAGTCTTTGGATTTTGAGTCCCCCATGCCATAATCATAAGACTGCACTTATCTGGAGCCCTGCAACACCATGATTATTGCTCCACTTCTTGTCATTAATAAATGTACAATACACATGGCAGGGAAATAGATTATTTTAAAACATATTATGGCCTCCTTGTCCAATGATGTGACCATTGGACGCTAATTCAAGTACTGTGGATGTGCCAGGAGACTTGTGCTTATCCAGTAATGTAATCTACAGAAATAGAAGGGCTGTTACCAGAACATCTCCACACAGACTCCTGATCCATATGTTCCTTGTTTTTTCCACCATGTTGGTAGAGATACCATGCACACTATCAATCTCGTCTAATACAATGGCATAAGACAACTTCAGAGCAATAACATACACTTTAAAACTATAAGGCAAAATGGAAAGTCTTTAGGAAACCAAATTTTCAGACTTCAGTTTCTAAAAGTGTTTAGGTTACCCTGTATTATTATCTCACCCTAATCCTTGCACTGTTATCTTGCCACTAATATAATAAAGAATATTATCAGATTCTTGATGCTGATAAGGGAAACTGAGAAGTTACTTTGCAGTGATTTGAGGCACTAACTCATTAGACCAGCGCTGGAAGAGCTGACACTCTCTCTACTAATCCTATTTATGAGAAAAAGCATGCAAGTTTGAACTATAAACAGCACCAATTACCCTAACATTTCCCAACTCTTTCAAGAATAAGAGTAGAAGCTTTGTTTGTTTTGCAAAACCATGATCTGCTATGTTAATAAGTCTAAAATTTGATTAAAAGAAAAACATTCAAAGCAGAACCTGGTGGTACAGCTTCTTATGTGCTTTTGTTTCATCTCCTGGAACATGGTAGCCCTGATTCAGCAAGGTACTTCATTAAGCAATATGCAAGTTTCAGAATATAAGTATTTGCACTGTTTTCAGTCACAAGAGTGAAATGAGAAAATCAGTCAAAACAAAAATAGCAGAAAATTTATATTTATTCACAGAATAAATATTTCAAGGGACAGAAGATATTTTAGTGATAGTAAGAGCTGCATGTAAGTTAACAGCAGAACTAGAAAGAACACTTATATGCCTAACAGCAAAAGAAAGCTATACCTTCCAGCCCAACTAAGAGAAGATAATATCAAGGAATTAGAGGTGAAAAAAATCCCAAACCCAAAATCCCAAAAACCATAACCACCTCTCAGTTCGTTCCCTCTCAGAAGAAGACCCAAACTAGTGACCTTTTCCACCTACCTAAGACCACAGTATCAGAGAAAAGAAAGAGGTTGGGGTTTTTTGGTTTGTGGTTTGTTTTTTTTTTTTTAAAAAATCTTTGGCTATACCAGTGAAAACACAGCTATTTCACCTTGAAAAAAATGAGAAAAAACAGTAAATATGTGAGAAATTATGCATAGTTTTCAGCTAAACTCTGTCTTCAATTGCCAACAATCCCCATAATTTACTCCTTTCTTTCTAACAGATAAATTGATTCTCTATCACAGCCAAGCTCATAATGTCTAAGATTGACTAGAAGTAACTCGGAAAATGACCTTACAAAGAAGTAAGCTACAAATTTGATATTGCCAGAAATAAAAATTAAAAGAAAAAAAATTGCTAAGAGTTTTAAGTGCTTAGAAATTCAATTATACTATTTAATCTCTTATTGAAATGCAAACGCACAGGCTGAAAGCACAAAAAATGCACCATATCTAAACAAACTAGTGAGAAATACTAAAATAGGTGAATATTTATCAAACTCTCACTTAACAAAGAAACAGCACTGATATCCATATTATTTGGGAATGCTGCTTTTATTGAAGGAGAGAACAGGATCTCAGTTTCACGCTTAACTCTGAATGATAACTCATTCCCATTTTTCACTGCTTTTGCTTGATGACAGGTCATTCACCTCATTACTGTCATGCGTTACAAAAATTAGCATCCAAGAAAGTGAATCTAGATCAGTTCCTATGTTCAAACTTGCTCATTTGCTAATACACTCTATTTCCTACTAGAAACCCGTTTACTGCATCACAGGACCAACTTCACAGCCGACACTAAGCAAGAGAGGAGGAGAACCTTGTGAATTTTCCCAATATATCAGACTTACAGAAACACCTGTGCTAAATAACTTTGTGCTGAGCTACTGTGAAAAGCTGCAGTGTTAAATACCAATTGCAGTTTCTGATTTTTCAGTGAGCTGGTTACTTTTCTTCTAGAGTCCTCTGAGCTGTTGCAGAGAGCGTGAATTGTACCCATTTCAATCTTATTGCCTTTCTCTTTATTCACATTCCTAAAGCAATAAATTTCATTATTTATTTTATATTATTACAATATAAATTGAGCAGTTCCTGACAAATTTTTTTAAAAAAAGTCTGTTTTTTAATAAATAAACTTCTTTCATTTCCGAATTGAAGCTGTTAATTCACTGATTACTATAAGATGATGACAGGGGATGAGGAAAATCTTCTAAGGCGTTCAATTTGATACAGGTTTAAAAGCCTTATTTATCTTCTTTTTAAAGATCCCAAATGCAGTATGTAAGGATGAAAGTTTAGTAAAATTAAGTAAACTTAGAACTTTGCTCGGAATTCATATCTTATTCAAGACTGTATAATTTATGAGAGAAAAAAGCCTGATTTCCGTTTTTCAAGGAAACAATGCCCTTAAATCTACACAAGCACTTGAAAAAAAGATGCATTTGTGTGTATACAGAGCTCATTATAGGCTTTAAGTGGGTTAATGAGTAAATGGAAAACTTGTTCAACAAATTATTGATTCTGGTCATGAAGATCAGTGAGACAGTAAAGGTATTGCAAGCAGGTAGGGAAAGTTGTAATTAGGTTTATCCAGGGATTAAGTTTGCCCTTCCCAGAGTGGAAAATAGCAGTAGCTCCAGGTCTGAGTGCAAATATCAAACACTTGCAGAAACCTTCTCACCTGGGGGAGAAACGGGTAAGAACATGTGCTGCCACTAATGGCAACATCACCAATATCAAAAATTAGACATCTTTTATATCTTTACCCCTCTACATGTGTTTCCTAGCTACACAAACCACTCTGCAGTTCTTAAACAGTGGCATTGCATGGAAAGACCAGGAAAGCGAGAGCTGCTGCTACAGATGATTCATCTGTAGAAATGTCTACATCAGTACAAGTGGAGACTGGAGATATGTTTAGATGCTACACTTAAGCTAGAGTGAACCTAAAGCAGCATATGACTAGCCAAACTTCTTGAAACTGGAGGTAAAGAAAGTTGTTGAAAATTTACTACTCTTTGTTTCAAACAAAATTTTAAGTAATTCTTGATTTTCATCAGGATACAGGCAGGAAAGCACAGCTCATGGTATTTAAATTAAGCTCCCACAACATTTTGTGGCAACATGATATTTTATGGCAGCAAGTGCAAAACACAGCAGCAGCACCACTGTAAACTTTAAAACGTTTCAAAGAATATCAAGCACCAACTGCTCTGCCAATATAGCTTAAGTACAACGTAGAGAGCTAAAATTATTCAAGCAATCGTTTCTCATATGAGTAGTACCAATGATTTCAGACAGGGGTGATATCCGCTATGAAGACTTGTAAAAGAAGATGATCCAAAATTTTTAAAAAACCCTACTTTCCAGCGCAAAGAAAGTAGCAACACCCAGACTCATGTTTAGGTAGGTTTGTCTGTGCTCTTGCAATTTCTGTTTCCTACCTACATGAACTGTGTTTCAAATCTGTAATTCATATAAAGTTAGAATTTCAGTGTTTTTCTTTCACTAAAAAGCCTATTGTGAATATTGAAGCCCCAGGACAACTCCCCCAGCCAGGTAATTTAAACTGCAGAAAAGATGGGCAGATACATTATTTTCAACAAGGTCCCAAGGTGGCTTTCAATTAAGAAAAACAATTGACTGATGTTTCTTTCTTTGCTGCCAGAAAGCTCTATTTAGTATTTCTAGAGATTTTTCTCCATTCTACCCAACATGTGGGCTCAGTGTCAAGCTGTGAGTTTGTAAATCTTTTTCAGCACTTACCAGAGCTCAACATGAATTATAGTATTGCCAAATCTGCTCCATGCAGGTTTTTTTTACACTAGAAGAAAATGGATGATTTTATGGTCAAAAAGAAACATCTACATACTTGCAACAGGAAAATGAAGCCAGTCATGATTGAACCCCAGAAAAAATTATTTCACCCTAATCCCGCTTCTTTACTGTCTTCAAACTTTGGAAACTTTCTAGCTGTTGAGATTTACATGGTGAGCATTGTTTCCTTCTGTATGTTATTCAACTATATCAGCTAAGTTTTTACTAATTAAGACTTTATTAACTAAGTTTTTACAAACTTAATGCATTTTTGAAAAACCCCTCCTACTTTTGTGGATGATTCACCTTAAACGTGTGTTAAGCTTAAGTAAAATATCTTACTTTTTGTTGACAAAGAGTTAGCACAGGAGATAAATCAGCCCTTTTGTTGAGGGCTAATAAACTTTATGCATGTGTGTGTGTGTGACTTAATACCATTATAATAATATTATATGGCAGGCAAAAATATAATGAAAATGATAATTTGCCAAAAAGATTTAAAAAACACTGAGGTGTTACCTATCAAAAGTTCTCCTTCTGTCTATGATACAGCACAGATTGCAATCGTGACAGTAAATCTGGTGCTATTGTTAATGCCATGGCACTTTGGTTTTTGGCTTGCTTCAGTCCAATCTGTGACATGCTTGTGAATATCTTTCTTCTGTTCTGTCTGTATGGCATATGGATTTCTGGGATACAACGTCAGACCTATCCACATAACAAGTGTTCAGAGCACCTTATCATTTTAAAAAGCCAATTACTCAAAAAGACAAATGTGAAATGTTTCACATTTAATGATGAGCAAATCTGCAAAACAAATGCAATTTTGCTTCATTTGAAAAAGTTTAGTTTAACTGTAAATATTGCAATGGAGTCCCTAGCAATACACACCATGGGTAGGGACAGGCTCATTTTATGCATATTGTACATCATCACTGTCACTTAAATCTGCAAGATTTTCCATACTAAGTTGTTTTAAATAAATAGGAAAAAAATGAGATACAAAAGACTGAAATATATGCTTCTGAATAGACTGTAAAAATGTCACTGTTAACACTAAGCATTGGACACTTAAAAAAAATATATTTTGAAAGTCTCACCCAAAAAAATGAAAACTGCATATGTCTACAGAGGTAAAGGTCAGTAATGAAACAATTAACAGCAAAAATACCAATCCATTTTTTAGAAATATTTGTCAATATATAAAGAATGTTTTGTACTACACATAAGTGCTCAATTAATCCTGGATTAGTGGCCGTATGTTATATTCCCAGAATAAAATTATGTCATCTGAAGAATTTAAATACACATAGGTTCAAAGCAAGATTTTGTAAGGACTTCAGGACTGCAGGAATTGCTACTTTCTAGTGCAGTAGTAATAGAGCTTATGATTGAATAAGATTCTTAAGATTATGCCTAATATATGTTGTACTACCAAAGTCAAAATACAGTGCAGTGGAATATTTTTTTTTCTAAATATAAGTTATAGGTATATGTTTATGCCTACATGTCTGCAAAATATATAGGCACATATACTAGTCACTGTTACAGACAATTTAATGATTGTCAGTTATCTAAATCGTAATTACTGAGTACCAAAGAAGAAATTAAAACGGTTATTGTTGATGTAGGAGAAGGCTGGGAGAATAGTGATATTAGTAGGACTACTTGACAGAGAAAGGCAAATGAATTTACGTACAATATTTAAAATATATGGGAAACATATAGACAGATATTAATATTGAAGATTTTTGTGACTAATTTGAATTTTAAAATCCTTTCACTAAGCTGAGAACATCGGTAACAATATACTATAGAATACAGGAAACTGAATGCAGCTGGCACTGGTAATTTTAGAAGAAACTAATCTTGATATTTATAACATCATGTAGCAAGCAGAACATTTTTACCAGGCTGGGAATATTGAAATACAAAAAAGTTTACCTTTCAGCTATTGTGATTTAGCTCTACTGCACAAGACAAAAATATCAGAAATCAGTTGTTGCAAGGCAAATATTAAAAAAGTTTATTATGATATATAGACATTGAGATACCTTTCCTGAACTGCCTGTGAATGTATTGCATTTTATATTAAATTTTTGTAATCCAACTCACTTACCTAATATAAACATCTGAAAAATCAGTTCATAAATTATATTTAGAAAGACAGAAAATATGCTGAGCTATAACCTTAGATAGGACCCTTGTTTTAAGCACATTCCTCCTATTATTTTTTTTTTAATATCCAAGCACTTTCAATGTTGGATTTGATATACTTCCCTGTAAAATGCCAGTTATAATGAACTAATAACTAATACATAAAAAGAGGGTATTTTACCCTAAATCCTGGAAACAGCTGTAATAATTGCCCAAATTTTTTTTTTTTTTTTTTTTTTTTTTTTTTTTTTGCGTTT
>NDXB01016386.1:86103-101084 GCA_002631895.1 Agapornis roseicollis
TTTTTTTTTTTTTTGCACCTGTTATTCTAAAATTTCTTTCAGTTACATTTCAAAACACTACAGTTGGGATCTCCTTGCCAACCTGAGATGGCATAAGCCTGGGTAACAGAACAAAATGTGAGAAGGTCCTTCTGTCTTTAACGCCTGTTCACCAATGAATCAGCCTCCAATTAATCTGTTTCTTCAGTAGGAGTTTAATAAAAGTCAAGCACACACATGTTCAGTCTTGTTTAGTATTAAAGCTGTGTTAACATTATCTGCCTAGCCAGGTCAAAAATCTTATATAATTAAATGCCAGAAACCATTTCAGAATGTTAAGGGCTTTACAATATTCTGTAAGTAATTGATTATTCAAGGCAGGGTAGTTTAAATTTAAAAAAGGATAGTGTTGAGTGTGATGTCACTTTTCATTACATATTTCAGAAAAGTTTGCTTCATGGCCAAACTACCCATAAAAACTAACTTATTAGATTTGTTATTTTGCTTTTTTTGTGAACCAGGGGGCAAAAAAAAAAAAAGTCAGTAACCTAAACTTCCTTTCCACATAATTTCAAATGAACTAAGTAGATTGTGCACATCCTAAGTTTCTACACACGTCAGTCAAGCTATCCGCTGTACTTGTAGAGTAGGTTTTGCCCCACTCAGCTGTGCCTCTAACTTGGCTAACTTGGTTATTTTAATACTCTGTGTTATACTATATTATTCCCTAGGGGAATTGAGGTGGGAACAAAACCCATCAGGCCATACAAAGAGTTAACAACCACAGGCTTGAGTCAGAACAATACTTATAATTCTGTGTAGGCAACTATCGGGCTTTGTTTGAAAATATGTGAGGAAAGTCTGATCCCCAAATAAATACTAGCTCTCTATATTAATTTAAAGTTCAGCTTTTCACCACTCAAATATGGCTATGATTTCTGATTAACAAAAAATTTTGTGAGAGAAATTAAAACATGAAAAAATATTAAAATATTAATCAGAAAAACATTGTTACAAAAGGATGTATCACATCTACAACTGCCAGATAATAACACTGAAGACACCAGTTGCAAAGAAATTTAAGAGCAACTTAGTTCCTGCTGCCACCAAATGTTCAACAGAAGATGTGGTTTTAAGCACCATGCTGCATCCTCAGCCTCCTCCCAGAAGAAAGAGGTTCTCACAGCTTTCCCTTTGTCCATCTCCCTTTGAAAGCCCTCCTTCCTTTCCCAGGGCTGAAAACCAGATGTACTGCAGACCTCTCCACACACAACTCTTCTTCATCCTCCCCAGGACCAATTAAACAGTGGCATATTCTAATGATATAACGTAATGCATGACACAAAAACATGGAGCCCCAGCATCCAGATTTCTCAGCCTGTGCCAATAACAACATTCAAAGGAGGAATTAGAACAGAACAAAAGATCAAGGAAGGTCTTAGATCAAGATACCATAATTCTCAGATGTCAGGACAAAGAGGAAGAAGAAAAGTTGAGAATGTATGCTTAAGCAGATTAGCCCATAACACTAAAATTAGGCATCTTCACAAGTTTTAAAGCATAGTAAACTTACAAAAAAAAAAAAAAAAAAAAAAAAAAAAAAAAAAAAAAAAAAAAAAAAAAAAAAAAAAAAAAAAAAAAAAAAAAAAAAAAAAAAAAAAAAAAAAAAAAAAAAAAAAAAAAAAAAAAAAAAAAAAAAAGAAGAAGTAAAAAAAGAATCTGAAGGACATGAGAGAAGGGGAAACCAAAAAAGAAGGTATTAAAAATAAAGCTACAGGAAACTCAGGATGCTTATAGCAAAAGAGGACAGCCAGCTTTGGATAAACAAAGACAATTTTCAAAGTGGCACAGTAAAAATAGGTCAGTACTACATATAAGTAGAAAATTAGTATGATGGAAATTATTTAACAAGCCAGTATATTGTACTGCATATGATGCCATGACATTAAGCTGGTAAATGGGTACTGTTGTAGTAGAAGCAAAGCAATGTGTAAAAAGTCAAATCAATATGGCAAGAACAGATCAGCATGTGATCAGAAAAAATGACAATCAAAAACAACAGCGCTTTTAGTATAGTTAGCTTATAAAATAAAACAGATCAATATACAGGTAAAAGAACAAACAGTGTAGTCACAGCAGATCAAAATAAAGGCAGGTATCAATTTAACAAAAATATATATATGTCTCTCATCATCCTGCCAAGAGGGTTATACTGGCTGAAAAATGTACGAAAACCCCAGCACTGCACCAATAAAACAAACAATAACATTAAAACATCAGACAGGAACAAAAATAAAGGGAAGCAGCCCTACAGTCTCTTTTAGTCTGGCAAGTTCATATTCAGTGACTTTAAAAAATACAAATTTCTGTTACTTTTTATTAAAAACATGATTAGACTAATAATTTTCAGCTCCCATGATATGGACATCTGGTAGCCGTGGCTGATAGAAAAAAGCAGATGTCAGAGAACTTTAATTATGACCTCAAATGACTCTTAATATTCTGTTATTTGGTTTGTACTAACAGAAAATGAAGTACAGCAGTTTTGAGATGTGAGCAAATGAGACTATCGGACATGCTGGTTTTATGCTAAGCTTTATTCATAAGTACACCAAAAACCAGTTTCTCTGTACTTATAATGGCTACTGATAAAGCCTTTTCTTTGAAGTTTCCAGATTAAAAGCACATTGTATTTTTTTCTATGCCTATATTTTTCTGTACTCATTTAATTGCATGCAATAAACCATTTTCCAGTTTGTTTTTGAAGTAATTAAATTCAAAATGAAAAGTTTGTAAGTAAATCAGTTGTTTTTAAAAGAAATTATTAAGATATAAAATAGCCATTATACCAAAAATACATTAATTGGATGTTGTGTCTGGTATCTGCTTGACACAAGGACATCTGGAGATCTGGGCAGTGCATTTGCTGTGGTGGTATGTGAACTTTACTTTAGGATTAGAACAAAAAATGGCAGCCTCATAAATGTCTACACCATCCTTCAGAGAATTACAGGCAACCTCCCAAACTAGAGTAATGAAAAGCTGTGGTTACAAAGCACATTTTGAGGAGAGGGAAAGAAACTGTCTCTTTTGGACTGTAACTCTGAGAAAGCATATTTTTTTCTTATTCAAGGCTGTGTTAAAAATCTAGCTAATCTTTTGCACAGCAATATGATTGTGAGTATAACCCACCTACATGGGCGAAATGCGGGTGGAGGTGTAAGGCTGTGGCATGATGTCATGTGGTGGCATGGCAAGCCACATGGGAAATCCGGGGCTGCCACCACCTCTTAGGGACCTGCATGTCTCACCCCTTCAGTGCCTCCTCTGATTAAATTGTAACAAATTCCTATCACAGATGCTATCTGTGTGATGTAATTCCTTAATTCTATGGACCCCAGATGCTGGGGGGGTGAGCAGTTCCTCTGCAGAGGCGCAATGCTCAATGTGGTCCCCATCAGTACATGGCGACAGAGGGGTGAGCTCTGAATTAAATGAGTTGACCCATCCGCAGACAGTGGCAGTGCAAGATATAAATAAAGCACGTGATGCCTCGCAGGCCTGAGGTCTGACAGCAGATCTCTGCACCGACTCTTCCAGGGTCTCAGTTAGCAGCCACTGCTGCTTAAATTATCTCCTGACAAGACCCCATCACCAGTATGAAAAAGATATATACGTTAAGTATCGCATCTCCACTGAGGAAAGCTGTGGCATTGCATAACAGCACGAACATTTCTCTGTGGTTGTACCTCACCCAAGTATCACATGGGTATGCACCAACAAAGGTAACATATTTCACTACAGTTAATTATCCCATTTCATCCCAAGAAACTAGGTTTTAGGCTGTAATCTGTGAGGAAATCTGCTGTTCTAGCCTTCAATCCTCTCCTCAGCCTGGTGATTATCAACTACATTTTTGTACAGGAGGGAATTAGTGCCACATACTGCCTAAGCAGCTTTGAAGTCAAAAATGGCCCAGACCTGTAATAACTTTTGTGCCACATTTTTGATTGAGGGGGGAAGCAGGGTGACTGCAATTGCTGGTGTTTCCACAGGGTTTCTGTGTCTTCCTTCCCTCCTGCCCCTCTGCAGCTGGTCCAGCCCTGCTGTGAACCCTGCCATTATCTCTGTTATCTTTTGGTAGGGGACTCCAGCTATCTGCCAATGCAGGCTGCACCTTGAACTAGAGGTAGCAAGCTGGAATTACAATGCAACCTGATTTTCCCATCTAGCAATAATCAATGCAGCTTTAGAATTTGATAATAAGGAGCCTTTTCAGAAAATAATCATGTTTGTGCACACAAAACAGAGGTAATTTTTTCCAGAGACTGCATGAACAAATATTCCAGCAACATTAATATCTACTTTGATTATTAAACACTGTAATGCCAGTTTTAGAGACATATATGCATATGAATATGTATTGAACAATGCACGTCAGAAAACCCAGACAAGTTTTCTGTTGGGAGGGGTAAAGTGAACTGACAGGAGGGGGAGTTGGGGAGGAAGAAAGGAAGAAAGAAGAGGGGGAAAACACAAAAAAGAGAAAGGAAAAAAGAAGGGGGGGGGGGCATGGGCTTAGAAAAAATCCTATCTGGAGGAGCCATGCATTTATTCAAAAGCATTTCAATCTGTGTGCACATCTTCATCACTTCAGTGATAATTAAATCTGGGAATCACAGGTGATGTCCTCGCGCAGTCTCTTTGCTGGGCTCCCACCGGGCCAATGAAGCAGGGCTCCCTGTGAGGCCTGTTAGCACAGATCAGGTGGTAATGTGGAGGGACAGATGAGCTTTAGCTGACAGATGGCAGGATGACCTGGAAAACCTGCCCCCTTTTCTGGGATCAGGCAGCAGCTGACAGGTATTATTTCATAAAATAACGTCTAAAAGGAATCGCCAGGGTCTTCGCATTAATCTGTGGCTGCAACCAGCCATGTAACGTTTATGTCAGAACAAATCTGTCTCTATGCAGGAGAAGGAAAGTGGTTTTTGATGAAGTTGTTCATAAATTTTAATATAATATGCCTGATGGTGTCAGATACAGTCTCATATCTCTTTTATATTTAAAAGCTCTAGTGAAACATAGAAATATTCAATCTCCAACAAGCTACTTTTAAATAACTAAAAAGTTAACCAAGGATACCTTACTGCTTTTCTCCATTTTCAGTAAAGAATTTGCATGTGTAATCTCCATGTTTTTAAATGAAAACATCTCAATTGCATGAAATCTTTTTTGTAATTGGTACTAAACAAAGGCACCACTAAAGCTTCAGCAAAGTCGGTTTATAAAAACAAATGAAAAACTGATGCAGGGAAATAAAGAAACAATCTTACATGAAGCTGCTTTCAGCAAAAAATCAATTAAAAACACCTTAAAACTCAGTCATTTCTTTTTTTTAAAAAAAAAAAACAAACCTTGAGCTATGCCTGCTTTGAGTGAAGCACTGCATTAAAATCTCCTCTCCAGACACTTGACATTTGAAAGTTTAGGCACAGATGAATATTTGGGGAATTCAAACACCTGGATTGGGTCTGGGCTTGCCAGCCCTCTGAGTCTTTTTGAAAACTGGAGAGAAAGAAAGGTCGTGCTTCCCACCTCATTCTTTTCTTGATTCAGCACCAGCTAGATCAGCTACACTCTGATAAATTCAAGACTCAGTAATCAGCATTAATATGCAAGCAACTATCAATCCAAAACCTGCTAATGAAAATTATTACACTGTTATATTCATCTGAATCTTATATGAGCTACTGAGGGGCATATACCAGTAATATGCATGTCTCACTGTCTTTGCAGTGCCACCTTAAAGACCCCTTGTTCACTTTTTTCTATTTTGTCATCTTTTAGTTGTAGAGAATCACCTGCTTAAATATCTCTAAGGGTACTAGTAAAAAAGAAAAACAACATACATAACAGATGCACAAGTGAACCTCGGGATGAATGTATTATGGATACAGAGCCATCACCACACACCTCATAATCACTTTTTCACCTGCCCATCTGGTGCAGACCTGTGGCTTGTTAGTAATACACTCAGATACAGTAAAATGTGTTTATCTAAAAAGAACAATTAAACAGAAACTCAAACGGTGCAGTTAGCATGATTTGCAAAGAAAAATTTGATGGAGGAAAACAGACACAGCATGTTGATTTTTGGAAAGATATGTGCCATACTTCCATGTTTGAAAAAGGGAAAAATGACAAGTCTTTAAGTGAAGTTAAAACTGCAATGCCTTTTTCTTAAAAAAAGGTCCTAAAGTGGGAACTTTAAGCATAACTTCAATTTATTCACCAAGAAAGCCTAGAAAAAATAAAGGCAATACAAGCTCCACCATCAAAGCATTATAAATAGGTCTACATTTTGACCCAGAGAAATCACCTTCAGCCTCAAGAGCTTTATTCATCACCTAAACTCTCTATTATGAGTATGGTAATGATTTCACCATATTGACACTTTTCCCATGGAAACAAGGCTATTGTTTCATTGTAATCAGAAGTTTAAGACTTCTAATCACCTGTAAAATTGACTTAAAATCTAATAATTTAAAGAATTCTAAGAGATAGAAAGGTAGGTAATATTATCACAGTATTGCAAATTCCCTTTCATTTCTCTTGGTAGTTTTCCAATGTGAATTACCTTCCGGCAGCTAAATCTACTGAATTTCTTGGAGTCCTGGTTACTATGGATGTCTGAACACTCAAATTTTCATTTACCTTTCAGGCACTGGAAGTATGGCAATACATGGTCTATCAGAAGACACCTGCTTTCCTCAAGATACACGGTGAATTAAAGCCATCATTTTCATTGTTATGGATGACGGTTAGTTATCTGGGTCTACTGCAGTTAAAGAAGAGAAGCTTATTTCCCTACACTAGTCATCTTGGTGTATCTGACCTAAAACCAAAAAACAAAATGAGTAATGACAGAATCTGTGATAGCTCGTGTGTAATGGTCCTTGCACTTACTTAACTGCATGTCGTGGTTTAAGTGCAGCTGGTAACTCAGGACCCCACAGCCACATGTACTATCATTGAGGTGTTAGCAACATTGTTCTCAGACTAAAGTTGAAAAGACAGCACCCCACCAGCTACTAAGAAGGAGAAAAATAGCTGTTACAGCTGATCCCAGGACACTGCATCAGGCTCAAATTTTGTTCTTGTGCATGAAAAAATTCAGACAATTGTCCTTCCTTTCACTTTAATTATGAAATGAATATCAGCTGCACAGGAAAAAAGTACCCAGGGAGCTGTTTATTACCACTTTGTAAGTGTCATATAGTTTTCTGAGGCTTGAATTAATATGAAACTTTATCAGAAAAAAATACTTGCATTAAGTTACAATCTTTCATATGATAAAGAAAAAATTTAATTTCACCTTGCTTAGCTTTAAAGATGCCTCACATGTCAATGCACAGATGTTGCACTCCGTACATACTGGTAGCTCAGTATTTCTACAGATATTTTTTAATCACCTCCTCACTGATAATGTGAATTGCAACATGTGTGTTTTAAGGAAACTATTTTTATGCTAAAGTATGAACTGGCCTATGAACAAGATTTTAGTTTAACATAAAATGAACAAGTAGACAGAAAATAGAATGCCCATGTTACACTGTCAAGGTAGATTCAGGGTTTCTAAATTCCATCAATTAATTTTTTTCTCACAGAAATTTTGTTATTGTTAATAGAGATACTCAGTGAAAACCTCTGCATATATGTAAGACATAGATATAGAAATGCAAATTAATATTTGCATAAGGACCTTTATACTCCCCAAGCCAAAACTGGTTTGTTTGATTAGCTGAGCAAGTCTGCTGTATTAATTGGCTCTGGCTGTCATAATTGAAAGAACAATAGGGTGCTTCTCAGGTCTGCTACTGATTTTTGAGCACGCCCCAGATTTGAAGTAATCATATAAGCATACGTTTGATTTTGTCTCAAAACAAAAATAATACCAGAATTCAGACTCGTGATTTCTACAGGGGAAAACTCAATGGCATGAGAATCATTGACACAAATCCTACTTAGATATGGATAATTTGTAGTAATCAGACATTCCAAGCCCTTGCTTGGAAAATGTGTTGCAGAAAGTATATATATCCTTTTTCAAAACTTCAAAGACATTTTGATTACTGANAAATCAGTTCTCCAGTGGCATGAGAATCATTGACACAAATCCTACTTAGATATGGATAATTTGTAGTAATCAGACATTCCAAGCCCTTGCTTGGAAAATGTGTTGCAGAAAGTATATATATCCTTTTTCAAAACTTCAAAGACATTTTGATTACTGATAAGTTCATTAAGAGACTTGATTGCCTTTATATAAAAAAAATCACTAAACTGTTTGATGCTTAAATTCAGAACCTAAATTTCAATCTATGATCCACTCTAGCTCTTTCCAGTATATACCTACATCATACAAAGAATTCACACTCCTTGTATTCAGTGGTGCATATTCCCCCATCGGCACATTTTATTCAACTAAAAGATGCTATGACTTGATTCACCAACCTTTTCTGGAGTACAGAGGACAACTCCAACCGTCAGTCTTTTGTTACTTTTGTTAACCCCTTCATCAGATTTTACTCAATAAGTATGCAATTTACGCTCTAAGTAGAAAAAAGAGAGATGTGATCCTTCCCCGTGACAGCTGTATTTCCTAAGGAATTTCAAGCAAAACTTGATTTTGTCTAAAATAATACATACAAAGTGTGTTAAATTATTAATAAGCAGTAAAAGATGATCGATGATTTGCAGAAATTACACCAGCTGCATCTGGCAGTGACCATCACATAGTTAACCTGAAAAAATGTTAAATTTGTTTTATTACAGAGTATTCATCAAAAAATTTGAATCCCTATGTTTTAAACTACCATTTAATTGTATAAACTAATAACTGATCTCCTTTCTCTCCCTCTCCCACAATATTTTAAGACAAAAAGTGAGGAAACTCCCAGCCAAATAACATCGTAAGGGTGTAGAAGATAACTGATATATTAACAAAAGACATATTTTACTTTTATATCAGAAAACACCTATCTCAAACCTTTCAGAAATTAACAGAAATTCACCTAAATGTTATTCAGAATTGAACACTGGAAGCGGTCTTGTCCAATCTTCAACTTCAAGCAGAAATATTGCCAATGCTAGATCAGGTCACCTGTGGTTTTGTCTAGTCAAGTCATGAAAACCAAGGGCAGATATTCTCCAACCACTTGAGGCCCCTATTCTGGTGTTGTACTCTTACTAAAATATTTCCTTGATGTCCCCTGAGCCTCTCAAGATGCAATCAGTGGCAAGTCCTCAATCTGCCACTACTAAAAAGGACATTGACCTGTCTTCATAAATGTCCTTGGTCTGCTCTTCATAAGGTTGTTCACACACGTTGTTTTTCACTTTTCTCTCTTGCAGCTTGTGTGCTAAGGGTCTGGTTGCTTCTTTTGAACATTCTCCCATTTCTCTATGCCCCACTTGACTGGGGAGCCCAATCTGGGCAGCACACATTGGGGTGGCTTTGCCATACTGTGTAGGGGGGATAATTCTCTTCCTCATCTAGCTCAGTATGCGGTGTGCTGGTTTCTCAGCATGAGCACACCATGAGCTCACATTTAACCTCCATTATGTGGGATTCCCAGGTAATTTTCAGTAAATGCATTCCTCCTCCAGTTAAATTATAGTGATTGTTTCCTAGACCTGTACGCTTAGGATCTTCCATTGCTGCAGCATGGTACTGAACCTTATTAGATCACAACAGTGCTACTGTGGCCATTCATGGTCACAGGGTTTCTAAATCTGTAGTGACACAGGGCTACAGTATCCTGTTTCTTAGACAGACAAAAGATATTTCTGGCAGAACAAGGTTTGTTTCCTTAAATTTTACTTTCCATATGCTCAGAATAGTTATTTAGTTTCCTCTGGTACTGAGATGGCCAACAATTCAGTGCTATTTCATCTAATGAAAAAAGAGAAGTACAAGGTATGAAAACCTTATTCTAAAGATGAACAAAGCAGATGAGATGTGCAATTGTAACTTAGTCCATTTGCATGTGTTTGTTGCTTGGTTGTTTGTTTGTTTGTTTTTTTTTTTTTTTTTCCTTTTCTTTTTTTTTTTTTTTTTTTTTTTTTTTTTTTTTTTTTTCTTTTTTTAAATTTTTTAGAAAAATAACAGCTCTGTTTCTCTTAGATATACATTTCCCTGCACACTTACTAGGGGACTAATTTTGAAGGCTGTGGAAAAGAGGTGCGGAACATCTACATGAGAACATGGTCTCTATNTTTTTTTTCTTTCAGTTCTAGTAGATTTACCTACGTCAAAAGGTCTGCTTACAGCAGTAAGGAAAACCAATTTTTCCAGCGTTAGCGAAGGAGAGTGCATAGCTGTTAAGGAAAAGGAGAGATTATGCACATAACATCCTCACCTCCTACATTTGGCAGCTCCCTCTGCTTGGAAGCTGTCACCCAAGGCATCCAGCTCAGGGTGTTTTAGTCCTCGATATCCTCCTTGCACAGTCTCCCACTTCCTGGAGATGAACCAACACTTTGTGTTTAACTTCCCCCACTAGCTTCAGTGTGTATTATATTATTGATTTCCTCATCAGCCTAGCTGGCAATATCAGAGACAGCTTATTCAAGTTGAAACATCCTGAGACCTATATTATCATTGTATTCAAACCATAAAGTGAGCAGTAAGAAGGTAAAAAAGAAAGCATACAAGGGCTCAACACAACAGGTTAGAGACATCTCCTGACTACAGTCTCTGTACACAAGAGAGAAAAGGACTGGTTTTCTCAGCATCCCTTAATTGACGTGTGATGGCCTGCAGGAAGAATCAACAGGTGATGCCATACTCTGGACACTTTTATACAAGCACACAGGAAAACTGGAAAAACTGAAGAAGCAAGCCAATATGTTTTCTCTAAATTTCTATATAAACACCTTTTTATTTAATATTTAACTTCATATTTGACTTTGCATTCACAGAATTATAAATTCAGTACATAAATAATGAAAATAATGTGAATAGGAAGGGTTTGTGATGTGTTTGGGTCCTTGACCAGTATTTTAGGTAATTAAAAATCTATTTACTTCACTGAAAGCTTCAGAAAAAATCTCCAAGTTTCTTTTATAGATTGTCAGTGCACATCGCACCCTAACCAATGACTGTATGGTCAGTGTACAGAAGGGTTCAAGATTCATATGGTTTGGTCTTTAACCAGTAACTGGTATTAACTATTTACAAATCCTGGTGACAGTAGACAACAGAGAAGAAAGTTTCTTGCACCTATCTCACACTGCATTTTCTCTGCTTTTTTTGTGTGTAGAGAAATATGAAAAAAGCTATCCCTGCCTATCCATTATTTTTTGAGCTTTCCCACATGAGTACTCAATTTAATATTTTCAAGTGCCAATAGCCTTTTCTATCTCTGCAGTTCCCTCCAAGCATTAGACTGAATAACAAAAAATATTTTTCAGTGATGTATTGTAGTAAAATGGCTGTTGAAGAACATGTGTGAGAAGAGTAAAGAGCATCACACTACCCTCTCAGGGCCCTTGGAGGGTGCCTTGAGCACTGTAAATTAAAAAGAAGAGGAAAAATAACCCTGCATGACTATTACTATAGTCATTTCTTCCAAGCAGTGCTGAATATCTATATCTTCCTTTCTTTTCCTCTAATTTTGAATTTTCGAACACTTATTTTTTTAAAGATCATTGACAGTTAATGGGCTTATTGTTGGGAAGAGTATTTTAAAGGACAGGAGGGAGGTATGACTACTTTATTTTGGTTAAACCTGGGTCACTTGATTTCTTTTTGCAAGCACAGAACAAACTGACAAAGCAGAAAACTAAATGAAATAAAAAGACAACAGCCAGTTCCAGCCTGGGTCCTGTGGGATTTTCCAAATTGCTGAAAGATGTCACCATAGCCTGAAGTATCAAGTGTGAGGAACATGCAGTTGTTAGTTGTTAAATTTAGTGCTACTAAGGACTACTCCTAAAAAAAACAAAACAAAACCAACCTACCATTGTCTAAAGCAATCAGCATCTGAAGCAAATATTAGTGAAGAAAAAGTGAAGTACTAAGATGTTTTCCATCCTAAGTATGAAGCAAAGGACTTGTCATGAAAATCAAAATATTTGAAAGATTCACAAACCATTATCTATGTCCAGCAGAAACCACAGGGCATTTGTGAAGGGTACTTGAGTGCTAGCTCATTGCATAATACTTGCTCCTCCTGCCTCTTGCTTCATCTGATAATGTGCATTAAAATTTGTTTATAACATGCTGCATGTTTTCTGAATATTAATTTTACATTCAGCAGTATCTATCATGACTGAGAATGTGGTTTGGGTTGTTGGTGTCACACCAATAAAGATGAGAGAGAAAATAATCCACACAATATTACTACAATATTACTACAAGGAGGTTGAAAGTTCCATCTCAGGATCTTTGGCTCACACATTGAAAATGTTACACATATTTATTCCTGTGAGTCCAAGAAACCAGATATTTGAGAAAAAGTTCTGAACAAGCAGAGAGAGGTGTTGAAAGTTTTACTGAAACTGAAATCCTCTCTAGGTACTTGCATGAGAGCAGAAGGAAGAGCAAAAGCAATAAACCTGATACGGTGGGATGTGCTGAGAACTGTGTGTGAGAAGGGTGAGAACAATCCCTGTCCAGAGTCAGTGTCTGTAAATCAAAGTGTAAGTACACAACACATATGTCCCCACTACCGGGACCTAGCCAAGTAGAGCCAGCTGCACAATGGGGGCACTCAGGAAGTCTAGGATTCCTCAAGCATCTGCTGGTGCCACTAAGAATGAGAAGTAAATCCACACTGGCATTTCTTGAGATTTATATTTCCCCATTAACCCCAGCAACAACTGCCAAGTTATTTTTTGCTCGTTTGCCGCACAAGTAATCACTGAGTGGCAAAAGAATGGAAGCCAAATGAGAAACTAACTATATGTAGAAAAATCAGGATTAGGACAAATTAATAGAAACCAGTAAGTGACCAAGACAAAAGAATATAGATGGGAGGAAGACTGAAGAAAATGTATTCTGACTTCTCTTAAACTGCTGCTATAATGAGAGAGCATGTTATTTTTTCTATAATATCTAAGCTTGTGTCCACTTTTAGCAGGAAACAGCTGCCTATCTTACTGGTATATTTGTTATTCTGTTGAAAACTACATTAAAATTAGGTAGCCAGCACCACTGATGATTGATGAACAAGAGCTCCATTCACATAGTGCCAGGTAAATGAAGCATGAGGGTATCATCCCTCTACACAGAGCATTGCAGCTATACCTCTTGTTCTTTGTGTTCTCCTGATCTCCTCATGAGCTCCTTCTGCCCATTGGATCCTCAGAAGGGCATGCTGGGCGTGATACCTTTATTTCCTCCATTACAGAAATTAGATTACAAATATGTCTACATGAAATGATACAGAGATTGAAGAGGGACTCAAGTCACTTGATTTTGGTATAATGCTGTTCATAAAAAGGAAATAAAAGTTAATTCTTTAAACACAAGTAACATTTATTCTAGTACTAATAGTCCTTTTGCCATATGATCATGCTAAATTCAAAGCATAGAAAGGTTCCTGTGTCTGTCTTGTGCTCATCTACGCATGCTACATATGGATCTCCCAGCAATTGTGTCTTACAGTTTAAGCAACACCTAAGTGTCATTTCTCTGTGATGTGTATTTCTAGGTCACATTGGTTTCTTTATGCATCATGAGCTAGGGTTTCATAATCACTTTTGCAGCTCAAGTCTGTAAACAAAAATCTGCCTTTTGGGTTACTGGTCTTCACTCCTCCTTTCCTCTTTACATGCCACTGTCCTTTTGGGTATTTTTATGAGGAATGAAAGGACTTTGAAACTTTTTAACATATCTAAGAGCTTACACCTCTCTGTTTCATGGTACATGAAATGTTTTTCTGGGAATATTGATAAAGACACCAATTATTTTTACTAAAAAATAAATCCAAGCAAATAAAAAAAAAAAAAAACCAACAAAAAAAAACACCTCCATTTCAGGTTGCATGAAAGGTGCAAGCAGTGTAAGGTAGAAATCATTAATAGAGATACCTGACAAGAATAATCACAAAATATTTTTGGATAAACATAACATTTACTGAACAGATACTAAATTATATTTTTAAACTATAGAAAAAAAGTCCCTTGATTAAAATCAATACATGTTATTTGTGGATGCTTATTCATTGCACCTTTCTATCTTGTTCTTTATAAAATATGAGTAAACTGATTAGTTCTGTAAAGAACTCAAGTTATGCAAACTACTTATCACTTTAAAAGCCTGCAAAAGCCAAAGCCTCTGTATGTACTGTACTTTCAAGCTATACATAAGTACAGACATTAATGCTTGTGATACTCATTTTCTTCTTCCATAGCAGAGTAGGAGTAGACTGCTCTCGTGAGGCCTCACTTGGAGTATTGTGTGCAGTTCGGGTGTCCTCAACATCAAAAGGACATGGAGCTGTTGGAACAAGTCCAGAGGAGGGACACAAGGATGATCAGGGGACTGGAACATCTCCCATACGAAGATAGGCTGAGAAAGTTGGGGCTGTTCAGCCTGGGGAAGAGAAGGCTCCTAGCAGCCTTCCAGTATCTGAAGGGGGCTTATAGGGATGNTCCCATACGAAGATAGGCTGAGAAAGTTGGGGCTGTTCAGCCTGGGGAAGAGAAGGCTCCTAGCAGCCTTCCAGTATCTGAAGGGGGCTTATAGGGATGCTAGGGAGGGATGCTTCATTACAGACTGTAGTGACAGGACAAGGGGTAATGGGCTCAAACTTCAACAGGGGAGGTTTAGATTGGATATAAGGAAGAAATTCTTTCCTGTAAAGGTGGTGAGGCGATGGAATGGATTGGCCAGGGAGGTTGTGAATCATAGAATCATAGAATAGTTGGGGTTGGAAAGGACCTTAAGATCATTGAGTTCCAACTCCCCTGCCATAAGCAGGGACACCTCA
>NDXB01016389.1:3647-22787 GCA_002631895.1 Agapornis roseicollis
AAAAAAAAAAAAAAGAATTAAAAAATAGAAGCTCACACTTAAGTACTGGCATTCATGAAACATTTCTTTTACGTTTGGAGCCAGCCCCTCCTGCAGTAGAACGCTGTATAGGATGGGTTGATGATTTTTTGTGCCTCCTCCAACTTCTGTGGCAGCAGCGTTCAGAAGCTGCCCTACAAAATGGTTGTGTGTGCCATCCTACTGGGAGTCCATTAACTTACTTCCTTGCCCTGCTGTTTTTTCCTGGTGTGGGTGCAAGGCTGATGGTTAGATTGCTTGAGAGAAGGTTGGCTGTTGTCTTGTTTCTCTGCTGGAGCACCTCCAGGCTAGTTTGCAGCTTCCTTTCCAAGCAGGGTGAAAGCTGTCCCTGTTGCTGCTGCTATTCTGCTGCAGAAATATAACTCTGTTTTTATAAAACAAAATGTAAGTAAGATGCTGTCTGAGTTTCTTTCTCAAGTGACAAGTTTTTCTCTCAATACTCTGGGAAGCTCAGTGGAGAATTAGGTGTTCATGCATGGATGAAGAGTAGTTTAATGAAGAGGAAAACTACAGTCTTTACTCATTTCAGCCTTTCTACTGTTCTTCTAATAAATCCACAGAGAAGTCACAATATTAACAGTGTGTACCTATTCTTATTGTACCTCTCGGCACCTTAGCATAGAAAGTAGAGACAAATAAACCCCCACAAATGAAATCCAGGAGCAAGCTTTGAAAAATGATAATGGAAAAAAACCTCAGAGAGCTGTGTATTTTGGGCTTATAGAGCAAGCCTTTTGAAAAATGGGGGACTGCAGGGCTACAGAGCTGTAAAGTGAACCGCTGCTTTAATTTTAATTGTCCAGGTGTTGAGAAATGATGACAAATTTGGCCAGAAGGCAGGGATTTTGCTGGGCAGAATCTTAAACAAACCCTCCCCAAAATAAAGAAAAAATATATGTATATGCCAAGTGTTAGTGTTGGGGGCAAGACAAACTACTGTTTGGCTTTATCCTGTTCATCTCACTATGTACACATATTTTGGTTCTCCGACCATGTGTAAGAAGGGGCAGTGTGAAGTCACATGTTCTGTCGCATTTATGTTCATAATTTATGCCCACAGTCTTGAAATAATCTCATTTGTCTTCCACTGTTGCTGGAACAAGTTTTGCTAGCAATGAAGAATGCTGGAAGCAATGAGGGATTCTGCTGTTTCAGCTTTTCATTTGTCTTCTGTAAAGAGTGCTTTTGAATAAAAAGATAAATCGGGGAGTGTTGTGTAATATGATTGCTGGTACGTAACCAACCTGATTTTGAGGAGGCTCGCAGGACTCCAGCTTGTCTGTTCAATAGATAACTAGGTTTATTGGGCAGATAATACATTTCTCTCTGGCGCAGGAAAAGAACATGTCAAACACCTTCTCTTGTCTTTCCAGGCTGTCGCTGGCAGCAGGACCGGAGAAGAGCCGTAGCTGTGCTAGCATGTTTTGGGAAAGTGCATCAAGGATGAAGGGAGGTGGCAGATCCCTGTGTATCATTCCCTGTGGTGGCGTTTATCTGCCTCGAGCAAAATGCAAATAGAGAGAAGCCGGGGCTCAGATCTCTCTTGCAGCTGGGAGTCATTCCTAAAGTGAGCTCAGATCAGGGAAGAACTGATTTCTTCAATAAACCTTTAGCAGGAGGAAGCTCCTGCCCTGCACACCAGGAGTGGTGGCCATGTCAGAGGCGTCCTGGGGGACAGTGGTGGTTTGCCTACACTTGGTCACCAAAACAACTGCACAAACTTTAAACTAAGCCAAATTTAAACCGTTAGCACTCTGGTGGCAGCAGCGTGGGACTCAGGATCGATTATGTTTTCCCCTCTTTTCAGTAGTTCTGTGATTGTAGAGAAGCAGTGCCCTGTACCTGCAGGTTTTCTATAACCAGCAGGTTATAGGTTGCACTGCAAAGTTGTTAATCAAAAGTCTGTAGAGAAAAAGTAATTTAAAACTTTTTTTGAAAGGAATTTGTGGAGATTTTGGCAACTAGAAACATGGAAAATAAAAATATTTGTGTTGGGCATTTTGTGCAGTTTCTCACCTTGTTTACACTGGAGTAAACCTGATTTAGGATTTATTTGGTGTGAATTAGATTAAAAATCACCCTTGGAGCCTAATTATGCAGTGATATAAACAGTGCAGTAAGTTAAACACTAGCAAGAGGTTTTGCAGATAACAGGTATGAATGGATGCAAATATGCTTTAGTTTTCATTGATGTACAAGTTTTAATTGCACTTGTTGCTTGCTATCTGGGTGACTGCTGAGAGCCCAAGGACCACAAGCCTGCTTGGTACATGGTGTCTGTATTCCCCTCGGTGTTGTGCAGTGTATCCTGAAGCCATGCTGCTGCCCTTGCATGCCGTCCTGCCTTTGCTAGCTGTGTTTTGTGATTTTCTGGTTGCTTCCACTTACACCTCTGCCTTCAATCCAAAAGTACATATAAAGGCACATTTTTGGTTGCTCTAAGAGCAGAGGTAGGATTTAAAGAAATTTTCCTAAAGACTCTTCTTTGTTGTCTGTACAAAACATTGTACAGACAGGCTTCAGTCTCCCAGTTGCACCAAATGCAGTCACTTTCTGAATGATCAAATATCTTACCTTCAAAATAGGTTATTAAATCTGCAAGCTCTAATGTACTGTCTCCTGTCTTGTTCCTGATACCTGAAGGTAGCTGTGGACAGTTTTAATACATTGTCTCTTCTTTTTCCCTGGTGGATGTTTCTGCCAATATGGATAAGGTGCCGAGATAAGCATCAGCCATGTTTTGTATGCAGAGGTGGTGCTGCAGGTGCAGGCTGAACCCTTGGCAAAGCGTCTCATTAACTTTCCACATACTTAGTGGTGGGTATGTAGACTTCGCAAATATGTCATTACTGTGCTTAATGATGGAAACTACCACTTGCTGAAGCACTGGCAAGATGTGTGTGAATCTAGGTGGACTAGTTTTATATTCTGTTAAATATTAAGGACTGTTTCTTTTAACTAAAGCAAAGTTTCTTTTAACTAAACTCCATGGAAATAATGGGGAACTTGCATTTTACTTTCTGTTTGACTGAATCCTGAATTCAGTGCTTGAAGCAAAAGATAAATTTATATTAAAAGCTCCAGCTTTTTCCATCAAGAAAATTTGATAACTAAAGCCCAAATGTTTTCTTATTGTAGTATCCAACTGGTTGGCTTTTAATGTTAAAAAAAAAGTAAAAATCAAAATGTTTTTGAAGACTGCTGTAAAAAGAAAGTTACAAGCTTTTATTCACATTCACAATTTGGTTACTGGAAAGTGCTTTGTGCAGCTTCAATTAGGGGATGTAATCTTGTTACCAGTATACTGGGGAGTTAACACCTGATGGGATTGATCCTACTATTGTTGGAGGCAGCAGCAAAACCTTGCTGGAATGCAGCAGTTTTTGTAGTTGGGGCAGGTGACATTTGTTTTGATAGCTGGTTTATTGGGAACTGAGGCTTCCCCTCCCTAAAGCAGGGGAGAGGACTGTGAGAGGTGCTTTGCTGTATTGAATTTGAGTTTTATTCCCTCTCCTGCACAGTAATGCCCAAAAGCCCATAGCAGTGTCTAGTTTCTCTGAACCCTGTTCTCTAGTAGGAGCTTTGTCATTTTTATTACTCTTCTGCTCCGGCAAAAGTGGCAGAGGTTTGTAGAGCACCGAGCTGCTCCTTGCTTTACCATAAAAATAAAAGTGCACTGGGGGAGTCCCTGAGCAGCACCTGGCAGTGCCATACATTTGTTGCCTGGCTCAGCCTGGGGGAGTTAATCGCACGCCTCCGCTATGAGTCTCATGATACACATGTAGCATGAGACTCGTAGCACTCCCACCAGTACTTTTATTAGCCAGCTCAGCAGAAAGTGAGAGCAGGTGTTGTTGGGAAGGTTGAATGACCCATTCTTCTGGAGGCGTGTTCCCATGATGGGGGAGTCCTGTTCTCAGGTCATAATGTCCCTCAGTGGTGGTGGTCTGGGGAAGCGAGGACATCCAGCTCCAGTGCTGGGGACCAGAAATAGAGTAAGCCATGCTTCTACATTTTATGTTTTCAGTTAAAATTGAAAATAACACAAAACTAACTTCCTTAAATCAGACCAAAGCCTTAAGTTTAACTTCTGCAGGTCTACTTGATTTTGAGGCACTTGTTCCAGTTACCTGTATTGGAGGTCTTTATGATTGATCCATTTTCTTCATCTGGATTAATAGAGTAATTGAAGTGAATCCTTGCCATACAAGATATGGAAGTTCAAATGTAGGTCATCTTTAAAAGGGTTTATGATGAACTTCATTAAAAATTTTTATGATTTCCTCTGATGTATTGAAATGCATATTTTAAAAGCTACTGATTTAAAGTCCAGCTTATATAATCTTATATATTGAGAACTGAAAAGGTTTTTTCAATATGAATTTGGGTCAGCTCAGAAAGTGAGATTATACTGTGGGTCTTTAGGAGGTGGAGATACCAAAATTGTGTCCTTCCATATCTCCTCATTCTTGCAGGTATCTTTGTAGGCCAGGAGTCCTGTCCATTAAACAATTCACAAAGAGCACATTGGTGCAATGCTACTACATGGTATGGACTCTCTTGCCATCCCAACATGTTGTGAGGTTTCACATGAACAAACCTGGATATTCATTCTTCAGAGAAAATTGGCACTGTCTCTGCTTCGAAATATTTTGTGGGCTTTAAATGTTTATCTGTTTACTTATTTATTAAATGTGGTTTAACCTAAAGGGAGTGGGTGAACTCCTGTAGCTGGACTCTTGTCAGTAATTTTGTATTCCCTGTTCTGCTGACCACAGGTGTTACAGAACAGACATACTTGTTAACCAGTTATCAGGCGCTTGTCAAGAATGGTAGAGCAGAGCATCACCACTGCCTCAACTGATTTCTTGCTGTACCCTTCTGTGGGGCTGCACCCACTCTAAACCAGTGATGTATGTATTAAGTATTAAGGAATACTCTATGGTGCTGTGAGAAGTCTACTGAAATGGAGACCTACCAAACTTTAAGAGGTCATTGTGTGAAAGCAGGTGTATGTGCATAGGTGTTCTTGTCCCTGTCAGGGTATGTGGGGACTGTTGGTGCCTCAATGTGATGGTGTTTGGAACTGTAAGACCAAGTTCCTGTGGGAGTTCAGCTGAAAGGCAAGCAATTAATTGCACAGTATCTTGTGGCAACTTAAATTTTTCAAGTGAAAAACTTTTAAAGCCAGTGGCGTTGGAGAGTTGCTCTAACTGTACACTTATCCCATTTCCTTTTAATCTCAGTGGGGTTTTTTTTTGTATTCTTTTTTGGAATAAGGCTTGTTCTCATGATGTCCTACTGAACAATTGCTCACAATTATTTTATGGGTATCAGACATTGTAGAAGGAAGATGGTGGTTAGTACTGAAATTACGGAACAATTGGGTGCCTTCTACCTCACCTAGAAATAATTGACTCATTAATCTTAACCACATCAATCTCATCATGTAGGGGTCAAACACAGGTGGGCATGTCTCGCTGTATACTCAAGTTTTGACAGTTAGAAAAGGATGTGTCTTTCTTTAATTCGCTTTTGCCCTGGGCTTCTGGTTGTACACTGGTCAGTTTTTTTTCCCTTTGGAAGTGATTGTTCACCTGTGTACTTAGCAGACTCTGTTCCCTGAGTCAGATGCTTAGTGCTGTCTTAATAGAAAATAGTTTCTAAGCTTGAATTTATTTTCTTCTGGTAAATCTGCATATTACAAAATACCGCTTTGTACTGTGATTGTTACAATCATAGAATCATAGAATAGTTAGGGTTGGAAGAGACCTTAAGATCATCCAGTTCCAACCCCCCTGCCATGGGCAGGGACACCTCACACTAGACCATGTTGCCCAAGACTCTTTCCAACCTGCCCTTGAACACTGCCAGGGATGGAGCATTTACCACCACATTGGGCAGCCTGTGCCAGTGCCTCACCATGCTCACAGTAAAGAACTTCTTCCTTAGATCTAACCTGAACTTCCCCTGTTTAATTTTAAACCCATTACCCCTTGCCCTATTGCTATAGTTGCTGATGAAGAGTCCCTCCCCAGCATCCTTATAGGCCCCCTTTAGATACTGGAAGGCTGCTATGATGTCCTCACACAGCCTTCTCTTCTCCAGGCTGAACAGCCCCAACTTTCTCAGCCTGTCTTTGTACAAGAGGTGCTCCAGCCCCCCAAACATCCTCGTGACCCTCCTCTGGACTTTCAGTATTGTAATTTAAATAATGTGGCTGTTCTTTTCTAACCATTGGAAACACTCTTTAGGGTATGGTAAATAATGGATGGAGATGATAGTCAAAAGGTTTATGTTAAATAGCTATTGCTAAACAGATAGTCATCAAAAATCACTCAGCTTTTACAGACAGCATGAACATGGGTATATACATTTCTGCTTAATCAATTTTTATGTGAGCTCTTTGAAATCATAGAGCAATGTCTCAGCATTGGTGATGAGTATGGGAAGGCCAGACAATGGATGGATCGGTGTGTTGGCTGTATACTGAAACGCAAGTCTTAGTGTGGTGGAATTCCTTGCCTGCAGGCTGCTCCTGTCAAACTGTGTAAAAACAATTGACTTTGCTGAAGGAAGAGTTTCAGGGTGTGGGCTGAGAAATAGGGGGAAATGTATGTCTTTCCTCCAAGGCCCTCTTTCTTCTCTGTCTTGGAGATGCTGTGTGTGATTTGGCTTAGCAATTGGGTGTTGCAGAGCTATGTAATACTTGGTAACTCAGAGATAATATATATGCCTGAAACTGTCCATGGCCACCAGTAGTGTCTTATGCCTGTGACTTATGAAAACTAGCAGGAAGTCCATTAGGCTGAATTTCAAACTGTTAGAAATACTGCCCTGCATTCTTATGAAAGCAAAGACTGATTTAGAGCTTTTTAGAGCTCTAAATGAGTTAATTGCTGTAGCAAGGGATGTCTTATTGCTCAAGGAGCTGGGGGGATGTTCCTTCACAGAGAATTGCATCTCATACCATGCTTATGAGCTCTCATAAGTCAGAAAATCTTTTCTACCAATTTAGGTGGATGGATGAGACTGAATCTCCTGCTCCAGCTGATATGAGTTAGTTGTCTCCTAAAAAGGTGCTGGTGTGCAAAGTGGAATGGTGACTGGCAGAGCCCTAGTTCAGAAAGGCGCTCTGCCAAAAATAGAAGAATATATAGCTACCAAGTTTTTGTTTTCAGTGTATATATAACATGTGGTAGGATTGTCATTAGAGGGCCCTGGACAGTGAAAGGAAAAGGCTTAAACATTTTATACTGCCTCAGATTCTCAGTGACACTGAGAAGGCTGTCAGTGATTTTGCAGGTGTGAAAAATTCAGGTCAGGTAATGTGAAGAGCCCAGTCAATGGAACTGGAGAATATTGATACCCCTAAGCAAACTAGTCATGAAAAGGCTGGGAAACCTTTGTACTTGTTATGTACCATCCCACTCATTTCCCTGAGACAGCCTTGTTTGGTTATACTGTAGCTAAATGGGGGTTTGGACAGAAACGCTCTGATCTCTAGGTTGTGTAGCCACTAACAGTAACATCTAGCAGTAAGCCACAGTTTTAGAGATGAACTTAAGGACTTTGGAGAGGAGTGTAAGTTTGGACATGTCATTGGTAGTCAGCATTATTTTTAATCCAATAAACTGATGAAAAAGGTGTCAAAATAAAAAAAAAATGCCAATTGAGAAAGCTTCAGAACCAGATCCTGTTTAGTAATGTTGAAGAGAGATGCCAGTGAAGCAGGGCTGGAAAACTGCCAGTGTTTTGCTCAAGAGACAAATGATTATGCTGCCTGATACTGATGCAGGAGTCATTAGGGATTACAGATGTATAAGCAAACAGACAGGGCAAAGCAATGAGCGAATCAGTATGATTTGGGGTTCCAGAAGTTGCCACCACTTTATGAAAACAATGCTGTATGTCTCTAATGAGAAAGAGGTAACTTCAAAATCACAGTAGATTGTTGCTCTGTGCTGTGGAGTGATAGGTGACACCACATGTGAATTGCAGTAGTGCAGGTGATGGCTCTTGAAGTTTCCTAAGGTCTTCACAACAATGATAGCTTGAAATGAAAGATGTTCAGGTTTCAGGACATAACACAACCCAGACAAATTATTGCTTTCCCTGGTGATGCTGATATTCAGAGTGAACTTGCAGCCCAAGTCACCTTAGGGACTAACTATTGTTGGCAAACTCAGATCATAGTTTGGCAGTGGCCATTTGGGTGCTCTGTATTGTTTGGTTACAAAGGGCAGACACAGTGAGGACTCTTGAAGACAGGTTAAGGATACTGCCTGTCAGGGCTTTCTCAGACAGAATATCTGAGTGGTGTCACAGAGATTCCACATGGAATAAATCAGGACTTCTGTAAGAATGCAAAACAGTGAATAATCACCAAAAGATTCTGAATCTTGCTTCAGATTTTTCTTGTGGTTCCTTGCTCTCAGTGCAGGAAATATATTGCCAGAATTGCTGATGTCAAGTGAATCATCTGTGTTGTTATAAAGCAAATAATGTTGTTGAGCAGCTAAAGCAAGGTATAGGCTGGGAGTCTAGTGAAACATATGTATCTTGAAGATGATACATGATTGCTGTTAAACTTTATAAATCTTTTATAGTGTGGTAAATGGGCTAAAACTAGCTAGGCTGGAACAAGTATGCAAATTCAAAATAAAATGGAAATTGAGAAGGCTATAAGGGAAAGCAGAGATACCTGTATTTGAGAGAGTACGTAAGAAGAGGATGTTTCTAGTATTACATTTGCATTTGTGTAATCCATCTCTGAGAACTGGGGAGATGAGGAATTACTGATCGGCATGGCTGTGTTGGCAGCCAGCTGAGGTGGGGCCTCAGGGAACCTTTCTTTGTGAAGAGAGAGGCATTGGAGATAAAAGCCAAAATTATTCTCAGAAGCTCCATCCCTAGGAGGGAGCATTAGCTGCCCAGCCCCCTAACACTGTGCTATGTCCTGATCTCCAGCTCTGACGTGGTGTGTGACAAGATGGGGGTGGAAGGGGTCAGTTTGGTAACAGCACAAAGCAGAAGTGATGCTGAATTTATATTTGCTGCTGGCAGCTTGGAGACACTCTAAAAGGAATCAGCGGCTGTAGATGCACTAAAATTTCAGATACACTTTCATGCTTTTCCTTTGTTGATAGGCTTACAATTTGACCATTAAACACATAACCTTTGCTAGCATCAACCTGACACTTCTTTCACTGCCTGCAGATGCAGGTGTAGTGGTGATGGGCTGATCTGCAGCAAGGGATGTTGCATTGCTCGGGGAGCTGGGCGGCTGTTCCTTCACAGAGAATTGCATCTCACACCATGGTTGTAGGCTCTCATAAGTCAGAACATCTTTTTTACCAATTTAGGTGGATGGATGAGACTGAAGGATGTCTGCTCCAGCTGATATGAACCAACATCCTTCCAACTACTGGTTGGGCTTGCTGGTGGGAAGATGTCCAATGACTTAGCCGCCCATGTCAAGAGTAACTATGGGAAGAGGTCCTCATTTCTCTGTGTGTGTCAGAAGTTGAAAAAAATGGAGTACTCATGGGCTTTAAGATATGTGGAGGTGCCCATCAGCTGCTAGAGGCGCTTGGAAGATTTAGTGTAGTTAGGTGATATATTTGAACTGTGAGATTTTTCATCCCCAGAGGAGCATAATCTGTGGTGAGGGAAAGCAGATAAAGTGCAGTGTGCTCTGGCATGTTGCCTGTAAGCATGTGGCTGATAGTTGTTCATAAGATGGGAACTCATCTAGGACTGTCAGTACTGGTGTTTAACTGGGTAGGAGCCTTAATCCAACATAAATTGTTATGAGGCTTTCAATCGTCACAAATTAAGGCTTCAGCAGTAAGTTTCTTTCAAAAGACAGAAAGATTTCTTAGCACTATGATCTGTGATGCATTATTTGTCTACCCTTATCATTCAATTTTCTGTGTGCTGCTTAACTGCTATGAGGTGAAAGGAAAATTGATTTTGCAGGGCTGCCCAGGAGAGCTGCTGCAGATCAGGTCGTATGCACGGGCTCTTGAGTAGTGCTGGTCACAGCTGGCAGTGAGATAACCTGAAGGCTCACTCAGAGATGGAGCTCCTGGCCTGGGTTGGCAGCAGGATTGGTGTGGTCCATTAGTAAGGTGGCTCCAGAGCAGCCAGGTTACAGTTTGGGGTGCTCCACTGTACCATTACAGGAGGCATCTGAGGATGGTTGCTTGCTGCTGCCTCCGTGAAGTACTTCAATTTGTTTGATTGTTTCTCCATTGTACTTCCCCTGAACCAACAAATAAAGAAGTGGGTGTTACTTCAAACCACCTGTCCTCTGTGGGGCTTTGCCCAAGGTTTCCCATTGCAATAGTCCTGTGTTTCAATTTGGTATTGGCTATTTTAATACAAAAACATCTGGTGATTTCCGTACTCCATTTGTACTACTTAAAGCAATAAGACGTGTTGAGGTGCTTTTAATTTTGTTGGTTTCCTGAGCATCCATTAAGACGCATTCAGGATGATGTTTGCAGATTTTATATTGTGACCATGTAAGACAGAAAACTTCCTCTTCAGAGATAAAGGGGATTCTCAGAGAATAGCATTATGTGTAGGTCTGGTCCTTAAGGAAACGAAACGAGATAGTGGTGGACTGTAAAAGGAATATTTATGAAGCGTGTGTTTTTTTTTTTTTGCTGTTATAGCAAAGGTGCTATTTTCAATTGGAGATGTCATACCATACCTGTTGCAGACAATTTATTTCTTATCAAATAATATAGAATGTGTTGTCCAATTATATATGCTAATTAATTATGAGCTCGTGTGTAATGTATTATTAAATTTGATTATTAGCCTGGGTTGTGAGTGCCCTCATTCAGTCTGCTGCACATTCTAAACTGAATTTCATAAAGTGGTAGATGTCTCAAAGGCAATTATTTTTCCTGTGTGTGTAATGAGATTTGGTGGCTGCCCAGAGTAGGCAGATGAAATGAGTGCTGCTATTGATGGGAAGGCTGCAGCATATGTGGTGAGCATCCCATCTGTTGGCAACACTTGTGTATAAGGTGTGGAGCCAGCTTCAGGAAATGCTGCCTCTTGCTTGGCTGATTGTTGAGGTTGCAGCTGCAAAACCTATGAAGGACAAGGAGTGTAGGGGGCATGGGAAGGGATTGGAGGCATTGGTCAGATGATGAGACAGCTGAGGTTGTGTAGGAAACTGGAGGGAAGACGAGTGGACATCTGGGGAGTATCCATGCAAATCCAGGTTTCAGTACATCTGTGGAACACCTTAATTAGGTAAAATCTTGAAGGAAATAAAAACTTACATTTTTTTTTTTTTTTCCCCTGATGGGATTTTGTTTTAATTAATTGCTGTCTAGATTTCTGGGTAATTTTCATAACACTGTTTTACATTAGAAATATAACTTCAGAAGTATAAAAGGCCACTCTTCTACTCAAGATGCTGAAACAATTAGGGGTCATGCTAAGCAGCTGAGCAGCTTGATTGAAGAAGAAGGCATGTATGAAGACAAGGTGCTTCATATGTTGCCGTCTTCTTTTGCAGATGAGGCTTGATTGATGTGTGAGTATAGGAATCTTCTGTGATTCAGAGTCTCAAAATCTAAACACATCTCCATGGTACAGGTTATAGTTCATTTCCTACAAGGTGACTGCATGCTGGTTTAGGATAGACCCACTTTTATTATCTCTGTGGGTTTTTGTGTTTCTGCTTGTTGCTCTTTGCAGCTACAGTTCTTGGAGAAAGCTTTAGTTTTGCTGAGATTCATAGACTATTTCAGAATCAGATGAAAACTGCAGTTACAGACTTGGAGGTTTTCTGCTCGATTTTTTATTTTCCTTCTTTGCACTTTGGTTCAAGATATACACGCTTTCTTGCTATGACAGAGCATTTCCATCTCCCACATATGGAAATGTTTTTTATGAACACATTTAATAGGTACATTAAAGAGTGTTTTTTATGTATAGGACTGTTCATCTGCATATATTACATATTTGAGTGCTTTATCCAGAAATGCATTTTCCCTTCTGGAAGAAAAAAGAATTTTTGACTTGTTCTTGAGGTGGGTTAAATTGCTAACAAATGTCATTTGAGTTCAGTGGTGGCAAAATCGGGTTGAGTTTTGTCATACTTTGTATTAAATGGGGTAAATTCCTTTGATACAGGGTTTATCTGGTGCTCCTTTTAGACTGTCAAAGAAAATTTAGGGAGCCTTTAATTCATACAGAATTTTTTTTTTAGAGAAATTGAAGTTTTTGTAATGAAAAAATCATATACACTAATTAAGGAGCATATGTATCTGATTTATCTAGACATAATTTTTTTGTACAGTTTTTCTCTAGTACAGTCTTTTTGAGCTGGGTCTTTTCAGAATGGAGTCTGTTCTGTCCAGAAGCTTAGGCCCTTGCACTAGTGGTGGTTTTTTTTTTTTTCTATTTTAACATTTTGAATCTATCTTTATATTTTTCATATCCTATTGCAATACGTGATAGCTTATAATGTTACTTATAATGTCTTTTTAAATCCTCAAATAACAGTTGGCATGTCAGGATATATAACTGTAACCTTTTTTTTTTGAGTGTGCCTGGAAATCACAGTGAGCCTGATGGACACCTATTTTTCACAGGCTGCTGTTTTAACCCCCCTAAGGCAATCAGAAGAGAACTTGCTATAGTATATGTAATGTGAATAATTTTGGGTGTGTTTCTTTATCATTTCTCTGAGATGCCTGTAGAAGAGGCTGGCTTCTGGAGTGTTTCATCACCTGCTTTCTGCAATCCTAGCCCATTTACTGTGTCCTGTAAGGAGCAGCTGAAATTACTGCTCACATTTGAGAGTATTGCTAAAAAGGTTACAGTGAGTTTTATTTTTTTTAGCAGTCAGGTTCACACTGCTGTATTGGAAGGGAAAGGCAGAGAAGGGGGAGGGTTCACCGCTTGCATACTTTTTTGTTTGTTTGTTTAGGGCATTAATATTGAGATTTATAGCTTTAAAGGATGGGTAACTACAAGAAGAAATTAAGTAAATATAAAATCTTTTGTTTTTTTTCTTCCCCCAACTCTTTATACTTTCAAAACAAGGTCACATCCATATTTGAAGTACATCTCTTAAGTAGAAGTTACAGCCTGGATGCAGATATTTTCAGGGAGGTTCTTTGGCCTGTTTAATGCAGGAAATTGGACTGAGTGTGCATAGAGACCCACTTAAATGATGTCAGCATTCATTAGAAAAAGTCAAGTTTTGTTTGCAGGAAAACAGGTATCTGATAATTTGCTCATAAATTAATAAAGCAGTAAACAAGTTTTGAAAGGATTTTAAATTTACAGACACTTCTCTGAAATGGAAACATGTTATGCTGCTTTTTGTGGGTTTGTTTAGAAAGGTGTTAAGTTACAGACTTGGGCAAGAGTACACTTAGAGAAGTGTATATGTACAAAAGCAGAAAGAATTGTACTGCTGTACTGTAACTTCATTCCTAATGAACCTGTATTCATAGAATAATATATTTATTTTTAGCTCTAAGAGGAGCTAAAAATGGGAATGGTGAGAGAAAAAAGCTGGCAGCTCATGGGAGGAGATAAAAGGGAGAAAAAAGGGACAGTTCTGTACTGCCAGGAGCTATCTGACAAAAGAGGTATTNTACTGCTGTACTGTAACTTCATTCCTAATGAACCTGTATTCATAGAATAATATATTTATTTTTAGCTCTAAGAGGAGCTAAAAATGTGAATGGTGAGAGAAAAAAGCTGGCAGCTCATGGGAGGAGATAAAAGGGAAAACAAAAAGGGATTTATTTCCCTCTACAGGTTGTTTTGCATTAATAAACAACAATATTTAATACCACAAATATGTAAAGTGAGGAAAATGAACAGTGTTCTTCCTGTGTTTCAGTGTCCGTATATCATTCTGACTGTATAAAACATTCACTGAAATACCACTAAAATTGAAGCCTTTGTTCCATATGAAATCATAGCAGTGTGCATGTTATGTCTAGCATGCATCAGGGGGCTAAAAAATAACAGAAATATGCAGTTAAACCTTGAGTAAATGCACTGGAGCTGGTATGTGACTACCTATGGGCACTTTCATACCCAAGAGACCTTGTGAGGTTTCTTTTCAGGTAATTAATCTTACACTTACAGAGGGTCAGAGTCCTATAGCCAAAGACTTCCAAAGACTTTCAAGGAATTTGTTGGTGTTTTGTTTTGTTTTGTTGTTTTTTTGTTTGTTTTGTTTTTCCAAGGAATATTTTGGGGTTGTATTTTTGTTTCTTTTTGGATTCCAAGGAACCATATAACAATTTGTAATTATTCTTTCCCTTCTTGTTTAGCCAGGTGCTGTTTTGTGCCTCATTGATTGTGATTCCACATCACATAGACTCTCCCTGGTGAGCTTCATGATAGGCACTTTCTTTAAATAATTGACTGTTTCTTCTTGTGACAGGTCACTGCTCGTATTTCATCTCATATTCACCTTTATGGCTGTGCAGTAATTTGGGTCTCATAGCCTTTCTCAATGCACTAGTTTGCAGTGGGAATTGTTTGAAAACGCTGCTAATTTGATTACCTGGAAGACAAACTGTCATTTGAATAAGACGATTTTGCTAAACCTAGTTCTGATGCCAGTACAACTTTTGTTAGAGAAGCAATCACTTCTCAGAAAAATCATTCAAATATCTGATAGTAAATGGACTAAACCAGAAAAAGAGGAAGAGAAAACCTCCTTCTCTTAAATTCTATTGGCATGAGATAGTCAATTGTCTGTATAATCTATATAACGTTCCCTCATGGTTTAAATGCTTATTCCCAGTCGATACACCAGGTATTGGTCTCGCTGGCAAGAAGGGCAAACACTTTTGAGTTGGCCATTAGTTCTTCCTTTCCTGAGTATATGCTATTATGTCTTTACACTTGGGAGATGTGACACCTGTCACTTATTCCCATGGGGTCCAGGGACTATCAACTATTGACAGTAGCAGCCAGTTCAGTGTGTACTGACAACATAGATCTGAATTTGGAGAGTCCTCATGACTTTGGTGAGATAACCTTCTCCCAGGGTGGTCTTGGCAAAGGAGTCTACAGCTTTTCCTGCAAGGTCTAGTGTAGTTGCAGACCTGTCTTTTTCACTTTTACTGACAGCTTGTTCACGTGGAGATAGATTATGCATTGACATCAGCCAGCATAGGTTGAGCTTTGAGCAACCTGGTCTAGTGGAAGGTGTCCCTGCCCATGGCAGGTGGGTTGGAACTGGATGATCTTTAAGGTCCTCTCCAGCCCAAACCATTCTTTGATTCTGTGATTCCAGTACAGCTTTTCATCTGTTGAAGGTGTCTGTGCGTCAAAGTGATCTGCATGGTAAACCCTCCCTTTTGTGAGTATAGGTGCTATCTGTGCCCACAGAGGCATCAGAACCAGCCAGATCAGTCATATGTATCTGAACCCACAGCCCTGGCAGTGTCTTACATCACTTAGAAAACTGTTAAAATAAAGGGATATTCTAAAATCATTTAAGTTATCCTTAAACTCCATGAGATTAAAAATATGTGGCTTATAATAATGTCTTTATTTTGTGTAAGATGATGAATGGCTGTATCTTGCTGCTAAATGCTGCATATTGCTTAAGTGTGAGGTGTGAGGTTAGTTTATTTTTTGTTTGTTTGGGTTTTTTTTTTCCCCGATTATTATAAAATACCAGTTTACAATTGATTCTCAAGTCCTGGATGCTGCTGAAAACCTCTGCTGGGAATAAATTTATATAATGATATTCACCGCTACTTCCAGTATATGTAAATTTACTGAAACACTATTTTTAGGTGTCTGATATGGCAGTCAAGCTTTTTACTTACCCTCTTGCCCATACTTTTGTTGTTTTGCAATTTCAAAAGTTTTGGATTAAAATAAAAAGAAAATTAGGAGCAACAATCAATTTACCCTTAGCTTTCACAGGCCCTTATTACAATTGCTGATCTATCAGTGGGTAGTTTTATCAGTGGGTAGGTGACTTTCTTTTGTAATGGATATTGAGGATAATTTAAAATGCGACTTTTAAGCTTAGCGAGTTTGTGTAGGGATTTTTTGCTCATGTATGAAGAGCTGTGCATTTGAAGGGTGTTCCTTATTCCTCTCATATGCTTTTTTGGAATGTGTGCCATAATAATAATTGATTTCTTCAGCAAAGTGTTTACCCCTAATAAGCAATGCAGTTGGGGGCAAGCAGACTCTTGAAAATTCCTTGAAAGTCTTTGGAAGTCTTTGGCTAGAGCAGTCATTCTCAATTCATGATTCATAGCATGTCTGTCAGAATGGATTTGGGTCTAGAAAAACTCTTTGGGTTTTATGTTCAGCTCTAAGCTGTTTCCATGCTTCCGAGTTTTTGGTTCTTTTTTATTTTATTTTATCTGCAACCCCCCCTCCAATCAAATGATCGTCAATGAAACAGAAGCTGCAGTTTCCCATCCCCTGTCCTTCCCTTCTACCTCTGTATTTTTGTTTCCTTGTTTTTTAAGACATTAATATCACTAGCATCAGAACAGAAAATATGAGAGCTGTTAAATAGGATTACATTAAAATGATGATTTAATTGAGCTCTTACACACGATGAGAAGATTGCCTTATTTTGCTGAACTGCAGTTTATGGAGGTCCTTGGCATGAGAATGCCAGGTTGCTTTTGGCATTCATTAACACCGTGTCCATATCACTGCTAATTTTGTCTAGCAGGAAAAGTAGCAAGTAGAGGAAAAGTAGAGTGTATGATTTTAAGTGTGTTTATATTTGCAAATGTGTATTTTCATCTAAGTCAGGGGAAGTTGTTCCCACAGGACCAGAAATTCTCTGGGTTTTTTTTTTACCTTAGAGATGGAATGGTCCTATGAAGCAGTTGCTGGCATGACAAAATCGAAATCTCAAAAGTAGGACAGGAGACATTTTCCCTTCTACAGAACAATCTTTTTGTATAACTCAAAGCAATTGCAGTCCTTTAAAAAAAGACTTGTGTACGGGAGAAAAATTGTATAGTAAATGGAGTTCTAACTCCAGTAGTAACCCAATTCCCTGCTAGTTTTTTACCACATGGGGAAAAATATAATATAAACAAAATTATGACCCAGTTCTTGTGCTGCCTCTGGCAAATACTGTCTGGTAGACCAATTTTTAAAGAAGTGCCCAGGGCTTGCAATATATTAACTTCTGCCATTTTAATTATAATTTTACCTTAGATTTGTTTATGTAGATATATTGGATTACTGCTGCTGTCCAATCCTGTATTTAGTTCAGATTCCCATCTTTCTGAAGGAAGAAAATGCTAAAGGTGGGTAAATTAGTTCAAATAGTGTGGAATACAAGCCTGGAAATGGTTGAAGGTTTTAATATTAAAAGTGTTTATAGTAGCAGTCTGTCCTGGGTTCAGCAGTAGCAGTCATTTTTCTCATTCTTAGTAGCTGGTGCAGTGCTGTGGTTTTGACTTTCAGCCTGGGAATAGTGCTGATAATACCAATGTTTTTAGTTACTGCTCAGTAGTGTTTACTCTGACCAAGGACTTTTTGAGTCTCATGCTCTGCCAGGAAGGAGGGGAAGCTGGGAGGAAGCAGAGACAGGACACCTGAGCCAATCTAACCAAAGGGGTATTCCATAACACAGCATGTCATGCCCAGTATATAAACTGGGGGCAGTTACCTGGAAGGGTTAGATCACTTCTCAGGTCAGCCTGGGTATTGGTCAGCAGGTGGTGAGTAGTTGTCTTCTCTTCCCTTGTTATTTCCCTTATCGTAATTATTATTGGTGGCAGCAGTAGTGATTTGTGTTATACCTTAGTTATACCTCCAGGAGCTGGGGGTTCGGAGAATGGATGAAGGTGGGGGAGTGATGGAGTGGATGTGTGGCTGTGCTTAAACCACGACACAGTCCCAAATACTTTCAGCAAGCAAGAATGTATCAGACTTAGGAAGCTGTTGACAGAGATTTCTTTTTAGTTTAAGTACAGCTGTTTCACTGCAGGAGTTGTTAATCTCTTTAAGAGTAAATCCACAAAGAGAACTTCTGCCAGCACTGAGTTCTCCTGAATGTTGGCTCAATTTTTATTTAAATTCTCAAACACATAGAAAATGAAGGCTAAAGTTTAGTGAACATCCATCTGTGTATGCTTTTACAAAGGCTTTTATGCATTAGTTGTTTTATTAATTCACCTAATTTGGAGAAGTGAAGTATGGGGGAAAAAAAAAAGTGGCAGTAAAATATATTAATCTGCAAAAGTTTGATGAGTTTACCTTGACTGGTATGAAAAATGTATTTTTCTATGTCTTTTTAAAGAAATAAAGTTTTCTCATACTGTAACTGTTACAAACTCCAGTGAACAAAAGGAAAATCCAGTATGGGCGATTGGAACTGGGAGCTGGGAAGCCTGCTGTTGACTGTTGTGCTCTCCTGTTAGCCCCATCTTGGCACCCTGTGAGTTGTTCTTGGTCCTTCCCCCTATACAATGTTTTATATTCCTTGCTTGCAGCTTCTAGTTGTGCCCAGTATGAATAACTTCATTTGTTTTACTTTGATGTTAGTAATGAGATGTAGCTTTAAAGCAAAAGTAGTGAGTGGACATCAACTGATTTGGTAGCATATGTTATATAGACTCTGTCTATTCTTTCTTTAACCAGATGGAAACTAAACCATAGCATATTTATCAAATTTTAAGTTATTTAACCTAATAAATAAAAATATTTTCTTATTGGTACACATAACTATTAAAACATTTAACAAATAACATTTTCTGTAGTTGCAGTTGGATATTTACCTGTACTTTCTGCTTGTTTCAGAGAGGAATATGAGTAAGGCTTCAAAAGAGGGTTGAAAGCAAGTGTGATGAATAGATAAAAGCAAAAGAAGTCAAAGATAGATTTAAATGGCTTTTTAATATAGACTTTAGTAATATGGTAAAAATAGATGTAATCATGAAACCTGACTATCCTAATACATTCCTGCAATGAGACTTTAATTGTAACATTTCTTAAATGCTGTTTTAATGTCCTATTTTGCATATAATATAGCATGCCTGTAGTGTTTTCTCTCAGGGTTGTTAATTTTAGGGTTTTTTTTTTTGGTTTTTTTTTTTTTTG
>NDXB01016389.1:40873-52204 GCA_002631895.1 Agapornis roseicollis
TTTTTTTTTTTTTAACTTTTTTCTTTTGTTTTTCCACTTGTTAAATATTTTTATATTTGTAAACAAAATCTGCATTATTTTCATTGGAGTAGTTTGTTGAGAATTAGGTGAAAATTATTATCCAAAATGTTTAATTCTAGGTTGAAATGAATACTATGTTCACCCAAAATACTTTGTTTTGCTAAAAAAGTCAAGATATGATTTGTGAAACCTCTACTTTCTATGCAGTAGTAGTGAAGCAGCAGCATTTCTTGATCCTGCATCTTTGTCTTTCGCAGCAGTAAATGAATGGCTTGCTTTGGGTAGTTCTGCTGCATGTGTTGCAGTTTCCTTTCTGAGGTATTTGGAAGCATGTATATTTAAATAAAACTGCAGTTATCTTGGAATTAGTTGCTAAAGAGTGTAAATGGCAGACTGCTGTCAGGGTAGCATATATTGCCTGCTTTTGTGTGAATTCTTTTATTTGGCTTGAAATGGTTTTTTTCAGGTACATCATCACAAAGGTGTATCTTTCAAGAGATTACAGGGAACTCTTTTGGGAAGAGAGGGATGGTAAATTGAATGGAGTAGGTGGATCTGGAGAGGTAGAAGGGTTAACACATGTTATGACAAGATATATTAATAATAAAACAACCTTGGGTTGTAGATCATGGAGGTCTTGACCTAATGAGATTTGTGGTTTCTATCTTAATAAAAAAATAAATAATTCCGTAGTTTGAAGACTTTAGCCCAATTAAATAAAAAAAAAAATAAAGGCACACCATAGTGAACCTAAAATGAAGTAGCTTTTAAAGTCAGAGTGGCACAGATCTATTCTGATAAAAGGAAAACCTGCAGCTGTTGTCTTTTTTTAATGAAACAATCTACTGAGAAATGAGCAATCTCTGATGGGAGATGAGGTGGTCTGTTTTGTTTTAAATCTTGAATTGTCACTAGCATGGCAAATTACTTACTTGCTGTAGAGAAATTCAACTTATTGAAGTGTTATGCTTTATAATTAAATAAGGTTATGCTACTGAAAGCTCTGACTTTAACACAATGACTGTATATGTACTGAAGTAAGTTTTCCTAGCAGATAGAAGCCCAGAAATGCATCCTTAAAATGGATGGGGAAAAAAAATAGTAGCATTGTATGAACTCTGGAGGTTTATAGCTAAATCCCTGGCTTTATCTATTGAAAATTCATACATTGTCATGCTGGGCTTGGTGGTCTTGGTGAAAGTAAAAGCAATCGTATTGAAATCACAGAAAACCTAGGCTTCATGTTCTAAGATGTAAGAACTTGTCAGTGTGACATAGATAATACATACTTTTCCCTCAGCTGTTCAAAGGACTATCACTTGCATTTTCTTATTTCTGGCCTGTCTTTGAACCATTTATTTTTAGCTTTTTGTTTCAAGAGATAATACATTAATGTTTAAATATCTGTATACTCTTGTATCTCTTGGTTTTGAAGATATTCTTTGTCAGTACTTATTTTGTGACCACCAGCTTAAACATGAAAGCAATAATTGTATCAACTAAATTACTCAGCAACCTCAAGTAGCTGAATAATTTTCCAACACTTGCTAACTAACAAAGCAGTTTTAGTGATAAAATCTTATGAAAATATAAATGGATCTAAACTACTATTAATTTACAATATTAATTTAGATCTGTTTATATTTTCATAAGATTTTATCTTTTCATAAGATTTTATTAATTGTAAATTAATATTGTTTAATGTAATAACCGGTTATCAAATCACATATTTCAACATGTTGATTTTCTTCAACTCTTGAATGGTCCTAAAAGTGCCTGGAATTTCTGCAATACAGTTATGTCTACGTTTTAGTAATGGCTATTCAAGCTTTTAAAACTTTACATAAAATATTGATACACAAGTGAATCTGCAGCGTGATTCAAGTTGGTTTATTTTTTTTTTTACTGAAACTCTACAATTTAGTTCTAAAGTCTAAATTAAGTCTAAATGTGTGCCATGCAGAGAAATATTTTGGGTGCTTTACAGGAGATGGGCTGATAATTAGGACTTAAAAATGCTAAAAATTAGCTCTTCCCAGAGACACTTGGAATTGCTGCATGGGCAGGTTGCAGTCTCGCCATTACTGCTGGCATCTTCAGCTCCTCCATAAATACCACCTCAGTAACTGTGCATGTGCTGTTTCCTGAAAAATACTAAGAGAATGAAAGGGATAAGGGATGTACCCCAAAGATGGCTCTCAGAGCCAAAGCAGTGATGTGGATTTTTTTTTTCTTTTTTAAGGGGAATATTCTAAAACTGTTTAGGACGAAAATGCTCTGATTTTTAGGGAAATAGTTCTCTAATTGTGGTAAAATGCTATTTAATGAGGAAATGATACTCTGTCAACTACAGAAGGGAGGAAAGGGACTATTAGCAACCCAGATGTGGTCCAATGAGTTCTCCATCTGTAATTCTTTTGAAAAATTGAACTGGGATGGTGATATAACCCAGTAGGAATACAATTCCTTTTACGAATGGAAGCACTGAAAGTGAGATGTCAGACTGGGAAATGCATCTGTAATACAGATGATCACAGTAGAGAGCTTTTTACCTAGGAAAGAAAACACTAATCTTCTGGTGTATGTGGGCTTCTGGGAGTGAGGTGTGAGCTGCAAGTTCTCTTGCCACAAGTGAACACAAAAACCCCTTTAGTTCAGAATTATTACCCATATTTGAAAGTCCTTCTTAAAATAGGATTAGCAAATGGGTTTTGATCATTAGTCTTTCTTCAGAAACAATCCTAATGGAAAGGGTATGAAATGAACTTTTCAGAGAACAACTTCTAACGTAGAGGAACCTTTGAACTACTTGTGAATGTGGGTGAGCCAGTTACTGCTAAGATGAAAAAGATCCTTTGTTCTCTGTTCGCAGATAATACTGCCATAAAATGCCCTTTCTCAAGATAGTAATTTCAGGCAGGCCAAGTTCTGGCTAGGAAATGCCTTTGACCTTATGTCTTAAAAGACAAACTTTTACCTGCAAACACCAAATGTTAAAAGGAGTCCAGATCTTCAAAGGACAGTAGAGCTCAAACCTGCTGAAAGAGATTCAAAGGTGGCTCTGCAACAAGTAGTATTTTTCCAGAAGCTCTATAAGATGAAGAATGATAATTATCTTAGATTAAGGTTTGGAGGTTTTAATTTTTTTTTTTTTTATTTTTTTATTTGATAGGACAACAATTCATGAATGAATTGCAAATGTGTTTTTAGTGATCTTTGTGTGGTATCAAGAAGTTTTATGGTACCTCTGTCTTCCTGAGGCTTCCAAACTTCTCATTTTGTGGCAAATATACTAATTGTAGTTTATTATGTGGTCTTGGTGAATTGAATTTTAGATATTTAAACTAATGTGGAAATTCAGCCTTGATTTAATTAAACTTTGAATGATTATAAGGTTCTTTGCTATTCTAAGAATTTAGGAATGCAGTGATTCTCTTGGGTTAGAGATTGCAATCTTGTCATAGAGATGACAGAAAGAATTAATAAATGATTGAAAAAAAACCTTATCAAGTTCTGTTCTATTCAGATTGTTGCTTCATGATGGAGGAGTTGTTTTAAAATGATAAATGCCCATATTTTTACCTTTAACTTTATTCATGACCAGTTTATAGAATCATAGAATCATAGAATAGTTAGGGTTGGAAAGGACCTTAAGATCATCTAGCTCCAACCCCCCTGGCTTAGGCAGGGACACCTCACACTAAACCATGCCACCCAAGGCTTCGTCCAACCTGGCCTTGAACACCACCAGGGATGGAGCACTCACAACTTCCCTGGGCAACCCATTCCAGCATCGCACCACCCTAACAGGAAAGAATTTATTCCTTATTTCCAATCTAAACCTCTCCTGTTTAAGTTTGAACCCGTTACCCCTTCTCCTGGCACTATAGTCCCTAATGAAGCATCCCTGTAGGCCCCCTTCAGATACTGGAAGGCTGCTATGAGGTCACCACGCAGCCTTCTCTTCCCCAGGCTGAACAGCCCCAACTCTCTCAGCCTGTCTTTGTATGGGAGATGCTCCAGTCCCCTGATCATCTCCGTGGCTCTCCTCTGGACTTGTTCCAACAGTTCCATGTCCTTTTTATGGTGAGGACACCAGAACTGCACACAATACTCCAGATGAGGTCTCACAAGAGCAGAGTAGAGGGGCAGGATCACCTCCTTTGACCTGCTGGTCATGCTCCTTTTGATGCAGCCCAGGATACGTTGGCTTTCTGGGCTGTGAGCAAACACTGAAGCCGGCTCATGTTCGTTTTCTCATTGACCACCACCTCCAAGTCCTTCTCCGCAGGGCTGCTCTGAATCTCCTTTCTGCCCAACCTGTAGCTGTGCCTGGGATTGCTCTGACCCAGGTACAGGACCTTGAACTTGTCATGGTTAAACTTCATGAGGTTGGCCTCAGCCCACCTCACAAGCGTGTCAAGGTCCCTCTGGATGGCATTCCTTCCCTCCAGCTTATCCACCGGACCACACAGCTTGGTGTCATTGGCAAACTTGCTGAGGGCGCACTCAATCCCACTGTCCATGTCAGTGAAAAAGGTGTTGAACAAGACCAGTCCCAACACTGATCCCTGAGGGACACCACTCGTCAGTGGCCTCCAGCCGGACACTGAGCCATTGACCACAACTCTTTGCGTGCGGCCATCCAGCCAGTTCTTTTTCCACTGAGTGCTCCACCTATCAAATTGATGTCTCTCCAATTTAGAGACAAGGATGTCCTGTGGGACAGTGTCAAGCACTTTGCACAAGTCCAGGTAGGTGACATCAACTGCTCTACTCCTGTCCACTGGGCTGAAAACCTGTGGGAGCTGAAGAGCCTAACTGGCTGGTACAGAGAATGCAATTTAGTTTCAGGGACACCAGCATTGTTCCTGGAGTAGCTGGAGATGCAGAAATGCTTAAACTTATGCTGCTTTGCTTTGTAAAAGTTGGTATGTTTTTACCAGCTGTGATTTCCTGTAGGGACTTGAAGATACCAGTGAAACGTTCTTGGTGGCACTGCTTAAATATAGAATCACTGGGTGCCTTTTTTTTCCTGGAGAAATACACTACAGGAAGCAGTATCAGTTAAATTAAAAAGGCAAGCAAAGGAGGAACTTAAATGACACTCAAACATATATTAACGCTTTATGTGCTTGTAGATAATATGTAGAGTGCCAGTTCCTCAGTGGAGAGGAACTGTGCAGCAGCACAGCTGTAAACTGCTGGTGGTGCTTGCCGAGTTCAGATGAAGCTTTTATAGCATGTGCCCGGTAATTTTGTTATTGTTGGGCTTGCAAAAATGTTTCAGTAGTTCTTTTACACAAAGACTACATGCTTTAACAAATATCTTTGTCTAACCAACATCAGATGTTCAGTAGGTGGTGGTTTAAACTAGATTACACAGGAGATTCACAGTAATCTTTTAATGTCCCTCTTCCCTTCCTGAGAATAATGGTTTTTGAAAATAAGGTACTTTTTTCCTGGTTTTTGTTGATATTGGGAAAAGTATAAGTTAGGTGCCTTATCCTTTTCTTTCCTCAATAGTTACTATGGGAACAGAGCTACAGGTCACAGGGGAAAATCTGCAAAAGTGGTTTCTTAAATTGTTCATTAAAAAAAAAAAAAGAAGGTAACATATTATTGGAATTGTAGTACTTTTCATTCAACTTTGTTGGATTGTATTGTTATCCGTATTTCGCTCACAAAAGAAGCACAGTGAGTGGCAAGAAAAACAGATGGGCATGTTTTTGTACTTCTTCCTTAGGGTTAATATTTTTAATTGAATGCAGCTGTTGAAAAGATTTCTGTTGTTACGTATAGATGGAGCATTAAAAATGGATGATCACATTTTCATCCTGTTTCAGTGAAGTACTAGATTTAATTATTCCACTGCCCTTATTCAGAACCCTGCAGGTTTTTTTTTTTCTTAATAATTATATCATAAGTTAGAATAAGTTTCACTTCCCTACTTAATGATTTCAGTATATAGGGGTAATCACCTTCGCATTCATCTCTTGTGTAGAGTACAATTATTATGGGTGAAAATGCACAAGATTAGAAATCTCTAAGATGCATCCTGTTGTTCTCACTATGCAGATAATGCAGTTGACCTTTTCTAGGCCCATGAGTTTTGGGTAGTCTGTGCACTGATACCCATATTTCCCTAGATTTATTTTTTTTTCTACTCTGGTATTTATGTGTATAGTCCTGCTGTCATCCACTTACTCTGTTTTCTTTTCAGAAAGAAAAAAATTGTCCCTTTGTATTCTTTCTTCTTTTCAAAAAATTCATGGGTAAAAGCGAGGAAAGTGAAATGGACATCTTGAAAAGGAAGGGGGATATTTCATGGTAATCCAGATTACTGACATAGCTTTCATATGGTTTATTTTAGTCAACCTCAGATACTGGATAGAGATGATGAAATTCCACTTAATATAGTAGTTTTGAATATATGAGCTTCAGTTTGCATAGGGGATTTATGCTGAGATCATTAGGAGTGTGGTGTGTGAATCTAGAGGCAGTATCTGGTCCTTACTGTTGACTATGCTGCCCAGTGTCTACTGCTTTGTAGACTTCTGCAGTTCCTTTTTCCAGAGATTTTTTAAAGTTTGTGGTTAAATGTGTCTCTGTGTCATACTTGAGTATAACTGTGATTCAGGATTATAGAGCTAAATTTGGAAAAGCATGTTGAAACCTCATTGTAGTGGTTCTAAGTATATTGATTCTATATGCTGGGTGATGAGTTGTGGGCTGTTGCTGAGGTATGTCCAGCTTTTGTGTGGCATGTCCTGGAGGGCTAACCATGAAAAATCACTTTTGAAATGAGAACTTAATAAAAACTTTCCTTCTCTGAACACTAAGCCCTACTCCCCGTGCGATTCGTGGTTTCATTTCTTTCTCAGCAGTTGGGTAATGATGATGGCTCCAGATGCTGCAGGAGTGATAAACAGCGTGATTAATTTCACTTGAAAGGGCATATGTTCAAAGAGGAGCCAGCCCAATGCCTCAAATGTGGAGCCCAAGTCGTTGCTGTGGTGCAGCTTGCTTGCCTTGGTACCCAACTGTTCCTGGAGAAAGTACCAGTAAACCTATGTCATTTATCTGAAGCCAATATGTTTGCTGCTTGGTTTTGACCACTCATTGATGTGTATTTCTCACCCCCCCTGTATTTCACAGGATTGGATTTTAAAAGCTCTTTGTGTCTCTTTATAAAGCAGTGCTGTCAAGCTTTCAGCAGAAGACTTTGAGGAGGGGCTGATGCCACCAGCGCAGCCTAAGTAACTGTGAACAAATTCAGAGTTATGTTTATACCCTGTACAGAATGGAGTGGCAATGAAAGCATTCATATTCGCTGGCATAGTCAACAGTAACTTTAGAAATGTTCCTACGCTTTATTTGCAATAATAGTTCACACTGTATGACTTGCTGAAAAATCCTGACATTTAAAGCATTACATTTTCAATATACTTAAAAAATTAAATGTATAATGTAGGTACTTTAGTAAGTCTTTATTAGGACTTTATTGACATGTTGAATAGGTTAACAGAAGTATGAAATGTGGTTGGTGGTGCCAGCCATGTGATTAAATATAGGGTGAGGGATATCTGGTGTTTATTGGGTTATCACATGAACTTTTTCACTAATTGGTGTCCTCTTGGGTTTATTCTATCACCCCTGAGATCCAAAGACATTCTCATATCAATAGTTTAAAAATATCCACCTATGTGTGAGGCATGTTTTACTTCTTTACAGTATGACATTCATAACCATAAATTTCACAAGTCTGGAAGTGCTGCTGCCAAAAATAAATTCAGTATTTCTGACATCTTTAAGATCTTTTATTAGTTAAATTGATAAGTATCAATTGCTTTTGAACAATTACTTTTAAGCAAAATAAACACTTTTCTTCTAGCTATTGAAAATCTTTAAGATGGAGTCACTGGCTATAGAAAAGTTATTTCTACATATTTAATAAATTCTGATGTGTATTAGCTGTATCAGCTCTGAAGCATCTGCCTGGAGAGAACACAAAATTTGGGTTTTTACAGACAAGGACTAAAAAGAGGCTGTATTGATAAAACACCTTGAACTTTTTAGAAGTTCTTTTTATTAAATATGGTGCACAGAAGGGATAGTGCTCATTTAAAGTTTTCGTCATTCCCTTAATATTTTTCCTTGTATTAATAAAGTAATACTGTATTCAAGCAGAATTTCAATAAATTGTTTGCAGCTCTGTGTGTTAAATATGTATGCTGTATGACTAGAATAAGTAATTTATCTAAGCTTTCAATATTTTTGGTATTAATTCAGTATATCTATTTTTCATCTAGCATTAAATATTTCATAATACAAGTATAGTTGTATCTTGATTTAAACCATTGATAATGTGAAAATTCTTGATTTGGCAGATGCATATTCCCAAATTTCCCTTTATTTTCCCACCGAGGTCTGTGGTGACCTCGTAACATGTGAAGTTGTGTCTGTTCTTAAGAGGTAGCTCATGTTTATTCATTTTGAAGTTGTAAAAATCCAATAATAAGGGTTTATCCAAACTTTAACTAGTATTGATCACACTTTTCCCTTAAGGAAATATCAATCCTCAATCTTCTGCATTCCTCTGCAAAGTGCCAAGAAAACCTTACTTTTGCAATTGGCTCCAAGCATGAAAATGTGTGCCACTCCCCTAAAACAACCCCAAGTAGATCCTTGTACTGAGATGAAAGTTACACTGAGATGAAAGTGGTAAATACGTTGTTTACATGTAAGTGTCTCTGTGTATATATGTTTATGCATTATTTTTTGAGTGTATTTAAATGTCAGCTGTGTATAATTGTGTTGTCATCTAGCCACTGGTGTAGTAGCAGAAACAGAAATATAACCGCAATGTTTTTAAAAGACTGGAGAGGAATCAAATGAGAAACTGGGAAGCTGGAGTAAATGGTGACAGTAATGTTATTGTGCCCTAAGGGTCTTGCAAAGTACAGTGCTTAAACCCCAATTTTTGCTTTGTAGATAAGTGAGCGTGTCTCAGTTAAGTCAATATACGTGTGCGATAGGTGATAAAGCTTGATATTACACACCTGCTTTGATATTTTTCATAGTTACTGCTTTACAGGTAACATTACATTTATGTTTGGAACACTCTAAAGTACTTTATGCTTTCTGTTATGACCTTTCAAACGTGTTTCTTGTTTTAGTAATGGGTGTTCAGGCAGCCCAAAATTTTCACTCTCATGTTGGGTATTTATTGATGGCTGATTGACTACTGACCTTTGCAGTGACTCTCTCCAAAAAGCAGGGAGTGACACTAGGGGATAACAAATCAAAGAAATTGAGAAGCAGATAAGAAAATGTGATTCTATGCAGTTATACTTAAATATTGAAGGCTGCTCTTCTGAATAAAAACAAAGGTGAAAAATAGAAAAAGAATCCCATTTTTGCCTGTAGATATTTTAAAATTTTAATGTTTCGTTAAAGCAGTTTTACTTTTTCACCTTCTCCACTGTGATTCACTTGGCCTTGATTTTTATTTTTTTTTTGTAGTAGATAAGCCAGCTGGCAAAGTCCTCAAATGATTTAATTATTGTAACGCACAGGGCCCCAAATCAGATTTAAGGTATTTTGATACAGTTTATGGAATAAAGCAGTGAACAGGTGCATATGATGGGAAGTTGCTGGTATTCAAAACTGCTTGATGATTCTGCAGGCAGAAAGTTCCCCATAGACCTTACCTGAAAGGTCAAGAGCTAACCTTAGTATATGCCATTTAATACAATACCATTAGAATAAATATATTGTAACTATATGTGTGTCCTAGTGTATCAGAAGCTAAAGAAATGGTAAACTCGCCATGTTCTGAATATATTACCAAATGAAGCTATGCAGCATTCAATAAAGCAATTACATAAAAAGCATCACAGTCAACTTCAATTCCAATATTAGCAGTAATAATCAATCATTTTCAATCCAAGGGACAGTCTAATCGTTTTTTGTTGCTGCTTTGAAAGGTTACATTACTCAGTTATCTTGTAGCTGAGCAACCTTTTCATGTTTGCTTCATGTAGGTTTTTATAAATGTTCTTCCTTTTAATCTCAGTATTTTTGGTATTGGTTATTTTGTGAGAGTTTAAAGATTTCCCTAACCTTTTCTCATCTGAATTTAACTTTTATAGTTATTAAACGTCTTTGGAATAGAAGAACAAATTGTCATGAGCAATAGATGATTTTTTTTAATCTGCCTATCTCTGTAAAATCTCCTTTTTGTTCCTTGTGCTGGTGTTGCCACATTTTTCTCTCCAGAAGCTTAGATACTTTGTAAAAGAGCCTTCTTTGCAGGTCTTCTGGAATATATTCTAGCCAATCCTTTTTACGTGCAGATAGTGTCATTTGGACAATATTAATACTAACTTTAAAGCAAAAAGGTANTGCAGGTCTTCTGGAATATATTCTCGCCAATCCTTTTTACGTGCAGATAGTGTCATTTGGACAATATTAATACTAACTTTAAAGCAAAAAGGTATCTCATTTTTCAGATATGAATGTGGCTAGTAGTTAGTTGAATTACTGTATCCTGGATGATGCTCATTACCCCATAAATTTTCCTCCATTGTCTAGTAAAATTAGCATATTTTTCATGAATGAGAACTAAAAGGTCTGTACCATTTTATTTTTGTTTCCAATGCAAATAGCGATTAAAGCAACTGGGAAATTTTAGCTTAAGAATATATTATCAGAGATTTGTTTCTTTTTATGTCTTTGGTGGTCTTGGCAAAGCTGCCTGTTAATGTATTGCTAATGGATATGTTTTTCTTTTTTAAATCTTAACAATTGCTTCATGCCTTGCCTGAATATACATTTTAGTACCAGTAACTGTCCTTGCATCCTATGGACACATACATGTGCTCTGGTGTACTTGTCTTCAGGTAGCTATTAACATATGAAGATTTATACATCTGAATTAATTTTTGTTGTGGTGTTTTTACTCTGTCATTGTAAATCTTATTCAGTCTGACGTCTGTTGTCTTTATGCACTGATAGCTGCACGGAGGTGGTGTAAGATGTTACATTAAACTGCTGATTGTTAATGTTGTGCATTATTCTATTTTTCAAACTAGATTGGTAAATGCCATATGCAAAATTTCATAACTTTCTCATAAAACCATTTTAATATATCTCTGGAGACTCTATTGATAAACTTTCCCTTAAGCATATATACAAATTAAATGTGGGAACCTGTGGCTAAAAGAAATGGCTCCAAGGCAGTGATTCACACGGTGAAAAATCACTTAGAGTTTTGTTTACGGATGTAGGGACGTAAGCAAAATTTGG
>NDXB01016389.1:52273-63953 GCA_002631895.1 Agapornis roseicollis
ATTAAGGGAGCTGTGGCTAAAAGAAATGGCTCCAAGGCAGTGATTCACAAGGATGAAAAATCAGTAAGAGTTTCATTAAGGAAGGAAGGAAGGAAGGAAAGTTTTGACAGGGTCTTTGCTTTGCTTTTTTATGGAAAGTAGAGGGAGAAACCATTTTATTCAGCTTTACTTTTAGCAGTAGGAGTCATAATGTTGATGTGGGTATTTTGAAGCATGAATGTAGCTGGGTGAAGGGTTCTAGCATCTATGGTCTCTTTGTATCCCCAGTGTATCTTCCCAAATTCTCTTTTTTCAGCTCTTCCTTTTAATCTGTAGAAGTAGCACCTGCTGGAAATGGAATTACCCTCTGGAAAAGCTGACTCAGCTGATACCTTGGAACTTGTTTAATCATGTGTATGTATGCAGGAGGTTATAGTGTAGGCTTGCAGAACTGCTGCTAAATGGGGCTGTGACCTCCCATGGGTAGAGATTTCTACCCATAGCCCCACTCCTCAGTGGGTCAGGTTTTGTGGCCATGTGGTTGGGTTGATTCAGATAGCTTGGTGTGATGGAAACTATTTTTTTTATCCCTACTTTCAAGGGTTTTCTGTTGAATGAGCTGAGAAGTGATTTGCCCTGCAGCTGGTATGGTGAGGATGACCTGTGGGAGGGCAGGAGGGCTCCATGGGGTGGGAAGGGGGATGAGACCAGCCTACATGTGGGAGCTGTGTGGGTGAACATGAACGCAGATGCTGACACGGGCGCCTGCTTGGTCTGTGCGTAGGAGCTCCTCTCTTCTGGGAAGATTCTGTTTGTGAAGCTGGACTTCTATAGCAACCATCTTTCCCTGTCATAACTCTTGATTTTGTTTTTTTTTAGTTTTGCTATTTAAACGTGGTGATGACACATTAGCTATCTCACAGTGACATTCGGCAGTTGTACATCTGTTTGTTTTCATTAAATACTGCCTTTTGGAAAGTTTTAGTGGTGATCCGATTAAAACACACTTAGGGTGGAAAACCTGGCAGAGGGCCTCTCAGCCAAAAGCAAATTTATTTCTCCAAGCTTGTTTAAAAAAACCAGGAATGCTGGCAAGGTTGAATAGTAAATATGAACTGTACATCTTGTTCAGTGGGCTTTTTTTGGATGCCTTGCATGAACCGAACCAGTGAGTAAGTAAAACACATGTGACTGAGGCCTCTGACAGGGTTGTGGTGATGGATTAAAATCAGATGAACGAAGTTGCTGCCACCCCTGACCATCTGCCCTGCTCTTTGTTGTGCATCCCAGAACAGCAATATTTGGTCTGTTCATGAATCAGGTTTTATAAAACAGTTTTTAGTCTGGAATATTAAAGTAAGCTGAACTAGGGCTGGTTTACTTCAATATGCTTCTCCTAAATGCTTTTGAGGAGCTTTCAGACTGCCCCAGCTGTCTAAAAAGGCATACTAAAAATGGGATGTTATTTGTATTTCTGAGGCTGACTTGGTAATATACTCATGCTGCTTCCATGCTTGCATCTTCTTCATCTGCTGCTGTGCGTAAATGCAAATGTGTGCCATTATGTGGTTGCTCTGCTCTGGCACTGAAACTGATGGTGTCCACAGCCTTGAGTGTCACTGCACCATACTTCCCTGTGCAACATCACCTGCCTGAGAGTCAGCACAGATGCTGCTCTCAGCAGTTTCTTCTCAGTGTATTTAAAATAGTGGTCCTGTTTACCACTCCAGTCCTGCAGAAACACTGCTACCTGTTAGTAAATATTTTAAGAGTAAGCTACTACTTTTTACTTAAATATTTGTATTATATAAAGTGATTGCCTAACTGATACATTCTTCTGCAGAGCATCTGAACTGTAATTTAGGGAAATCATTTGCATGGTTTTAGAGCGAAATTGGGTTCAAGTTGATTAGCTGAAGTAAATGTGGTGCACGGCAGACCTACACTCAGTTGTGTATAATGCAGTAAACAGTAATAAACAAGTGTTTGGTGCCGAAAGTCCCACGGCTTTAAGCACTGTGGGCTTCTGGGTGACCTGTTCACCTTTCCCAGGTTTTGAACAATGGCAAGTGAACAGATTGGATGAGATCTTTTTTCAGCATCATCTGTTTTCACAACTGAAGATCCCATATGATCATATCATATAAGTTATTTAAGATGCAGAAGCTGTGTAACCAGAGTCTCCAGTAAAGGCTAAGGCTCCATCTGTTCTGTGAACCTTAAGGACTGCGCATTTCACGGCATCGTCTGTGTTGCTGGATGACATTATAAGAGTCAGGAACATTCAAATGTGCCCCAAACTTGCTTTGTATTTGCTTTACAGTAGTAAAAATCTCACTGCATTAGCACTGTACTCCTGAGATGCTCTTGGCTCAACTTCAATCACAGTCTGTCCATGCTGCCAAAAGCACCTTTGGCACCAGGTTTAGCATCCTTTAACAAAAGCTGGACTGTACTGTGTACAACACCAAGAGAAAACTTACATGATCTGAGCAGTTCTAATGCAATGCGAGGAGAAAGGAAAAAAAAAGGGAAATAAAAAAAAAATCCAATCTCTTGGGTTCCTGTTGTACATACTCCATCTAGTTTAAATCATGTTTTCAATTTAAAATCTTATGGCTAATCAGTATTTTAGTGATGCTATACAGAAATGAGGGCAGCAGCATTTCTTCTATAACAAACCCAAATTAAATTATTCTATATGCAGGTGGTGAGGAGAATAAAGTTCTGGAAGTTGAAACTTCTTTTCCAAGTTTTGATGCCACCAATTTCCTCCTGTCAGGGAGCAGGATTCGCTTCTGAAAAGCTTTCTGAAAGAGAATGTTGCTTAGTGACATTAAAACTAAATACCAACATCGTGTCCTGGTTTCTCCTAAACCCCAAGTAAAATATATGCTGTGTGCTGTATACTACTTATATGTATATCAGAAAGTCTTTTCTTAAAGTGTGAATGGCTTCAGGTCTAGGCTTAAAGCTTCAAATGTCATAGCTGCTTAGAATAAAGTTGTGAGAGTAAGGAAGGATGAACTTCAGTCTCATAGACAAAGATTACAAACTTCTAAAGCTTAATTTTCAGAGCTTCATCTTCTCCTCTTCAGTTTACTGGAACCCATACTGGTGTCTTTTTCTTAAGACTGGCTGATTTCCCTTCAGTTAGAAACCAGACAGGATGATAGATAAAATATCTGCTGTGTAGCTGTTGTATATGTATTTTTTTAACATAATAATTATCTTCTAGCCTTGTGTTTCCTGATCCAAACCCCAAACCACAGGTACTATGTTGCTGTTTTTTTCCAAGATCAATATATAAAGCCTGAATAGGTGCATTGGTGGCAGCTGGCTGGTACCATTGGTGTACAGGTTGTTAGAGATTGTGTTAATGGGCTCTGTTCTGGACAGATTTATGGTTCTCAGCTTTTGGAGAGAAGGAGAACAACCAAGGCTAAATAAAGTAGGGCTATTTTTGTTATTTGGAAGATTTTTAGACAGAGATTTTGTTTGGCAAACCTGCCTGGCCTCATCAAAACCTTTTTCGTGTGTGTGTGTATGGTAGCTTGAAAGTGGGATAATTTTGATTACCATACTGTCGTCTATTAGGGTTCAGCATTTTGCACCTATTGAAGATAGGTTAGGCAGAGATGATGGGGTTTTGGTGCCGAACTCACATAGGTATTTATGGACAACATCAGCACAGGCAGTATAGAGGCTCTGGAAAAGCCCTATTTATCCATTGCCTGTGGTGGGGTGGGCAGGGGGTAGATACCACTCCCTTCTCTGAGCCCTGGGTTTGCGATGTGTTTGGATTCGGGTTTAGTGACAGCCCAGGACCTGTGCAGTAGTTGTAGGAGGTGTACTTTCCCCCTGCCTCACCAAAGAGTAGCTGAGCTGTTCAGCAGCTTTATCTAGGGGGGAAGAAAAATTAAAAGGAGACAGTTAAATCTCTTTTTATGCTTTTTGACTCTATGGGATTTTTTCATTTTATGCTGTAACTGTGGTTTTTCTGAGCCAAATGCTGAAAATACAGTGGAACATAAAAAGCTCATATATTTAACATAAGGCAGGAAGGCCATAGAAAAAATAAATACATTTACCCTCCAGGGAATATCTTTTGCCATTCAGATTGGGCTTCACCATCTCAAGCATGCAGACTACTTTGTGAATCTTGTTTCCAGAAAGAGATCAGTCCTAAAAGCCTTTAGTGGCTCCCTTGAAGTATATTGCTAACTGGTAATAATATAATTGGCCATCCCAATTTTTCCTAATTTTAATGAAACCATCTAGTTTTTTGGTACTTCTAAAGAAACAAAGAATGAGGGTTTCTAAGAGCTATGATCTCTTTTCTCTCTTTTGCCCCTGCACTGCTAACCCAAGCCTTGTTTCCTGTCTGCTCTCTCCTGGATCTCCCCTTGTCCCTCTGAAGCTTTGCATCAGTCAGGAAAAGAGGAAAACAGCAAAATGAAGGTTAGTGGTTGGGTAGGACATGCTGTGCTGAGGGCTGTGACAGTGTGGGAAGAAGGATGTTTGTCAGCATGTTACTGTGTTCAGGGTCATCAATAATAAGGAATGTAGTTGTCACCCTTCTTTCCTTAGACTGTTTTTTTCCATTTTCTCTAAGTTCACAGTTTTGGCAAGAAACACTGTTTATGAAGAACAGTTAGCAGACAGTTAACCACTGGTGCATGGTATGCAGTTTACCCAGGCCTAGAGAAATTGCAGATAGACAGAATTTGCAGCAGAAAAATAAAAATAAAATCTAATAGAACAGATTGTGAGATGCTAATCACTGCTGCAGTAGCAAGTGTCCTCCTGCTTTGTGGCCTGCTGGTTGTCTTCTGTGCTGTTGTGAGTGCCTGTCTACTGTGGGAGAAAAATAGTTGAATTAACAGTCTGAGCTAATACAGTGTATCTGTAGTTAAATAGTTTTTTCAGGTCTCTGTCATTCTAATGTATTTTTAACTGAAGAAGTAATAAACTTTTAATTAAAACTCATTAGCTGCCCCAAAACATAGTGGCATTTTATGTAATTTTAGAGTGTTCAAGGTTACTTAAAGTCAACATGGATTTATTTTTGTCAAGTGAAGGTGTTTTACTCCCTCTAAAATCACGGGAGATCCTTTTCTCCCAGGGCAGTTCTTGAACCCATCAGTAATTTCCTTCAAGTGGCTGAATTAGTGATGTTTGAGAGTAAAATGTGGACTGTATTAAGTTTCTCAGTTTTTCAGAAGGCCAGACAGGGAAATCTATGACACCTGCTTGCTGCAGTGAGAATCTGCTTCAATAATCTAATATAAATCAAATCAGGATCAAAGCTCTTCCTTGATTTATTAATGGAACATAATTAGCCAGCAGTCAGTAGACTACATTCAGGTGAGCTACAGTACAAGATGCTTACTATAAATTTATAAACACCTTTCTAGATCTAATCTTCAGAAGTTTCTAATCATCATCCTCCCCCCAAAGGCATCCTCACCACTTACACTTGAAGCTATACCTCCATCCTGAGCTGTGAGTGGTTAAAAACCTGCCCAGGGAGTGCAAGCAGTCAGGAGTGTGATGAACAGAGCGGGCAAACAGAGCGGGTCGAGGCAGATTGTGTGGCAGTTTGTGCAGGCAGGCGAGCGGGATGGTGAGCACTCGGTGTGTGACCAGGGCAAGGTCTGGGGGCTCTGCTCTGGCTGCCCCTGCAGTGGCAACGTAGGCACCCAGACAGAGCTGATGAGAGGGGAGGCTGCAGTGCAGAGCTCGGGGTGTAGAGAGGGCCTGCACTGCTCTGGTGAGGGGAGGGTGCACGATGGGCAGGGCTGCACTCGGTGCTCACTGGTGGAGGTCCTGCTGCAGCAGGGGCTGAGCTGCTGGACCCTGTCAGGGCTGCGAGATGTCAGGGAAGCTGAGAGGAAGCAGCACTGCTTGCTCCAGGCCCAAACTGTGCAGGGGCCTCAAGTTTCCCCTCTGAAAGGAGGGAGCAAGGAGGCCGCTAACCTGGGAGGATGGCAATTAGTCACGAAAAAACCAACAAACAAAGGAGGAAGAAGACAGTTAAAAGCAAGGGGCTTCCTCCTAAAGCTGTTGTCCCCACCCAGAACTGCTTTGTGCTCCTGCAGGGAGCTGATGATGAAACACACTCGCACCATGAACAGCCGGCTGATCCACTGGTAGAGAAGATCTCTACTGGTGCTGACAGGAAAAAGCGGCGGGTCCTAGTAGTGGGGGACTCTGCTTTGAAAAGCACGGAGGCACCCATCTGTCAGCCTGATCCGGTCTCGAGGGAGGTGTGTTGCCTACCCGGAGCCCGGATCAGGGATGTTGTGGAGAGGCTGCCTGCTCTAGTAAGTCCCATGGACTATTACCTGCTTCTAGTGATCCATGTGAGTGCTAGGGACGTAGATAGTAGTAGCCTGGGGGACATAAAGAAAGACTACAGAGCCCTGGGAGAGGTGGTTAGGGGCTCTGGAGCTCAGATTGGTTTTTCATCTGTTCTCCAGGATACAGGGGAAGACCTTAAAAAAGCTAGGAGGATTGCACAGGTTAATAAATGGTTACAAGAGTGGTGTCATAGTCAAGGGTTTGGATACCTTGAACACAGGACCCAAGTTTGTAGGTCAGGTCTACTAGGGGATGGTGGAGCTGCTCTGATAAATAAGGGGAAGAGTGGGCTTGGCAGGAGGCTTGCCAGACTTGTCAAGGATGCTTTAAACTAGACGTGTTCAGGGAGGGGGGCATTGTTCCATCGCCACACACCCAGTTGGTTGCCACCACCATAAATGTTCGGAGCAATGTAGCGACATTCCAGCTGCTCCAGCCAACAATCCGGCCTCATTTGGAGCTCGGCTCAAGTGTCCCTATACAAATGCCCGTAGCATGGGGAACAAACAAGAGGAATTAGAGATGTGTGCCTGTCTATGGGGGTATGATTTAGTAGGCATCACAGAAACATGGTGGGATAGCTCCTATGACTGGAGTGTTGGAATGGAAGGTTACAGGCTTTTTAGGAAAGACAGGACCGTCAGGCGGGGAGGGGGAGTTCCCTTCATGTTAGAGATAGGCTGGAGACTATGGAATTCTCTCTGGGGACAGGTAATAGGTTAACAGAGAGTTTGTGGGTCAGGGTTCAAGGGAAGACAGTGATGGGAGGCATAACTGTGGGGATCTGTTACAGACCACCTGATCAAGAGGACTCTCTGGATTTATCACTCTACAGAGAAATAGGAAAAGCCTCAAGCTCGCAGGCCGTTCTTCTCATGGGGGACTTCAACCACCCAGGCATCTGTTGGAGCGACGGTACGGCCCAGCACAAGCGATCCAGGAGGTTCCTCGATTGTGTGGAAGACAACTTTCTTCTGCAAGTAACAGAGGAGCCGACAGGGAGAGGTGCCCTGCTTGACCTCGTGCTCAGCAACAGGGAAGGGCTCGTCGGAAATGTGACGCTCCAGGGCAGCCTTGGATGAAGTGATCATGAGATGGTAGAATTCGAGATCCTCAGGACAGTGAGAAAAGCGTGCAGCAAGCTCACTGCCCTGGGCTTCAACAGTGCAGACTTTGGCCTCTTCAGGAACCTGCTTAGTAAGGTTCCATGGGATATAGCCCTAGAGGGCAGGGGGGCCCAAACCTGCTGGATGATATTCAAGGATCACCTGCTACAAACTCAGGAGTGTTGCATCCCAACTAGAAGGAAGTGCAGCAGGAGGGCCAGGAGACCTCCTTGGATGGATAAGGAGCTGCTGAGGAAACTTTGAAGGAAAAAAGAGGCTTATAAAAGGTGGAAGCAAGGACAGGTTGCCTGGGATGAATACAGGGATGCCCAGGAAGCTAGGGACCATGTAAGGAAAGCTAAGGCCGAGTTAGAATTAAACTTAGCTAGGGATGTTAAGGATAACAAGAAGGGATTCTATAGGTACATTGCAAATAAAAGACAGACCAGGGACAACATAGGCCCCCTCCGGAAGCTATCGGGAGAACTGGTTATGCAGGATTTGGAGAAGGCTGAGGTTCTGAATGACTTCTTTGCCTCAGTCTTTAATGGCAGAGGCTCTGGTTGCACCACCCAAGTCTTGGAAGGCAGACACAGAGACTGTGAGAATGAAGACCTTGGGCCCACTGTAAGAGAGGACTTGGTTTGAGACCATCTTAAGAACTTGAACGTGCACGAGTCAATGGGACCTGATGAAATCCATTTGCGGGTTCTGAAGGAGCTGGCAAATGAAGTTACTAAGCCACTGGCCATCATATTTGAAAAATCATGGCAGTCAGGTGAAGTTCCCGAAGACTGGAAAAGGGGAAATATAACCCCCATTTTCAAGAAGGGGAAAATGGATGACCCGGGGAATTACAGAGTAGTCAGTCTNAAAGGGGGAATATAACCCCCATTTTCAAGAAGGGGAAAATGGATGACCCGGGGAATTACAGAGTAGTCAGTCTCACCTCTGTGCCTGCCAAATCTTGGAGCAGATTCTCCTGGAAAGCATGCTAAGGCACATGAAAACCAATGAGGTGCTTGGTGACAGTCAGCATGGCTTCACTAAGGGGAAATCCTGCCTGACCAATTTGGTGGCCTTCTACGATGGGGCTATGGAACTGATGGACACAGGTAGAGCAGTTGATATCATCTACCTGGACTTGTGCAAAGCGTTCGACACTGTCCCACACGACATCCTTGTTTCTAAATTGGAGACATCAATTTGATAGGTGGACCACTCGGTGGAAAAAGAACTGGCTGGATGGCCGCACGCAAAGAGTTGTGGTCAATGGCTCAGTGTCTGGCTGGAAGCCAGTGACGAGTGGTGTCCCTCAGGGATCAGTGCTGGGACCGGTCTTGTTCAACATCTTTTTCACTGACATGGACAGTGGGATTGAGTGCACCCTCAGCAAGTTTGCCGATGACACCAAGCTGTGTGGTTCGGTGGATACGCTGGAGGGAAGGAATGCCATCCAGAGGGACCTTGACACGCTTGTGAGGTGGGCTGAGGCCAACCTCATGAAGTTTAACCATGACAAGTTCAAGGTCCTGCACCTGGGTCAGAGCAATCCCAGGCACAGCTACAGGTTAGGCAAAGAGGAGATTCAGAACAGCCCTGAGGAGAAGAACTTGGGGCATGAGAAACTGAACATGAGTCGATAGTGTGCGCTGGCAGCCCAGAAAGCCAACTGTCTCCTGGGCTGCATCAAAAGGAGCATGACCAGCAGGTCAAAGGAGGTGATCCTGCCCCTCTACTCTACTCTCGTGAGAACTCACCTGGAGTATTGTATGCACTTCTGGTGTCCTCACCATAAAAAGGACATGGAACTGTTGGAACAAGTCCAGAGGAGGGCCATGAGGGTGATCAGGGGACTGGAGCACTTCCCATACGAAGACAGGCTGAGAAAGTTGGGACTTTTTAGCCTGGAGAAGAGAAGGCTGCATGGAGACCTCATAGCAGCCTTCCAGTATCTGAAGGGGGCCTACAGGGATGCTGGGGAGGGACTCTTCATTAGGGACTGTAGTGACAGGACAAGGGGTAATGGGTTCAGACTTAAACAGGGGAGGTTTAGATTGGATATAAGGAAGAAATTCTTTCCTGTGAGGGTGGTGAGTTGCTGGAATGGGTTGGCCAGGGAGGTTGTGAGTGCTCCATCCCTGGTGGTTTTTAAGGCCAGGCTGGAATAATCCTTGGGTGACACGGTTTATTATCAGGTGTCCGTGCTTATGGCAGGGGGGTTGGAACTAGATGATCTTAAGGTCCTTTCCAACCCTAACTCTTCTATGATTCTATGATTCTGTGTGGGTGCTGTGCCTGTGTGCATCTATATGCCTGTCATATCTGCCTCCCTGGGGTGAGGTCACTGTTGCTTTCTTCCCACTATTTTCCCCCATTTTCTCTAAGAAAGAAGAAAAGCTTGCCTTTTTAATTTTCTTTTATTTTTGTTTTCAATTCTTTTCAAGATTATTTCCTTCTTTGTTTCAAAAGTGTCTGAGTAGTTCCCTGGTTGCTGTTTGAGCTGGCTGATGGTCATCCTTGAATTCATGGAACTGCTTTTTCTGGAGATGATATTAAACCTTAGTCATGGGATTACCTTGAGAAAAGACTTTCTTACTCATAATTTAGTGTATCAAGCAGCATGATACAGGCATGGCTGTGTATCCCCCCACTTATCTCCATTCGTTTTGTTGCTCCATTCATTTCTGTTATTTGGCAAGTGGCCTTTCCCTTTAGAAGAAGGACACAAGAATAAATGGGGAACAAGAATAGATACAGGAAATACTTGCAGTTTTTCCTTTATTATACCTCACCTTAAGAGAGGATATGCTATTTTCATTTAAAAAATGAAGTAATATTAGCTCCAGTCCATAGCTGGTTTCCTCTGGGTAAATAGTTTGTCTACAGTAATTTCAGAGTGATGGATCACATAGATACATTTTTTGGGATTTTGTTTGGGTCAGTTGGCATAATCTGACAGGCTACTTCTCCGGTCTCTCATTCTGTCTGAAGCCAAAGTATGGATATCAGTTTATATTTCTGGTATATTAAACAGATATTCTTCTTTGCAGGTTTTGGATCTATTGCCAATTTACCTTTTGTTTTTTTTTCTTCTTTTCCTTTTACCTTCACATGCAAGTGCAGCATGCTTCTGTTTTTGAAGTCATTGATGGTGGGAAGCGTGGTACCTAAATTCTTAGAGTATTTAGCTGATGCTGCACATCGTGCATTGACAAGACTGTGTGAAAAATGACCACAACAGAAGTGAGGGTAGAGGAAAAGACACATTTAAAAAAGAGTTCAGTGTAGGTTTTCCAGCTTGAAATGTGTGTTTGTGCTGGTCTGGAGATGGGCACCAGACCAGGTACTTGTGAGAAATACTTTTTGTCTGTACATGTGCTGGCCACATGGGTATCCTTCAGGTGCATAGTAAAGCTAAAACATTCAGTTCAGGTCAAGGAATGTGTCACTCAGTGTCTGAGAGGGATGGGGATGAGGTTATCTAATGAAGATTTCAGTAGGACCCATGTGGCAGTTAATCATATTGTTGACATGATTCCTTGAGTTCATAATATTTTTGATACCTCGTATTATTCTTAGCATTCTTACACTTCCCTTTATATTTTGTAATAAATTCTAGAGGCTAATCTATGTTAATTTTTATTATTATTTACCATTTTATATTTTGAGGGGTTTTTTTTTTGTAGTTCTGTGATCTTTTTTAACAAGCTTGTGTGTATTTGTAGCTTTTTCCTTAAGTACTTTGTGGTGATCATTGACATCTCTGCTAAATTTTCTTCTATTTGATCTGGGCTCAAAACTGTCTCAAGAGTGAAGACATTCTCCTTTTAAGGAGTGTAGTAAATATGTTTTGAATTGGTAGGTGCTTAAACACAAAATAATAAATAAGTCAGTACTACTCAAAGAATAGAATCATAGAATAGTTAGGGTTGGACACCTCACACTAAACCATGCCACCCAAGGCTTCGAACAGCCTGGCCTTAAACACTGCCAGGGATGGAGCACTCACAACTTCCTTGTGCAACCCATTCCAGTGCCTCCCTACCCTCACAGGAAAGAATTTCTTCCTTATATCCAATCTAAACTTCCCCTGTTTAAGTTTTAAACCATTCCCCTTTGACCTGTCACTACAGTCCCTAAGGAGGAGTTCCTCCCTAGCATCCCTGTAGGCCCCCTTCAGATACTGGAAGGCTGCTATGAGGTCTCCATGAAGCCTTCTCTTCTCCAGG
>NDXB01016391.1:0-15906 GCA_002631895.1 Agapornis roseicollis
GTCTTGTTCAACATCTTTGTCGCTGACATGGACAGTGGGATTGAGTGCGCCCTCAGCGAGTTTTCCGATGACACCAAGCTGTGTGGTTTGGTGGCTACGCAGGAGGGAAGGAATGCCATCCAGAGGGACCTGGACACGCTTGTGAGGTGGGCTGATGCCAACCTCATGAAGTTTAAGCATGCCAAGTGCAAGGTCCTCCACCTGGGTCGGAGCAATCCCAGGCACAGCTACAGGTTGGGCAGGGAAGAGATTCAGAGCAGCCCTGCGGAGAAGGACTTGTGGGTGGTGGTCGATGTGAACACGAACATGAGCCGACTGCAGTGTGCACTTGCAGCCCAGAAAGCAACCGTATCCTGGTCTGCATCAAAAGGAGTGTGACCAGCAGGTCGAAGGAGGTGATCCTGCCCCTCTACTCCGCTCTCGTGAGACCTCACCTGGAGCATTGTGTGCAGTTCTGGTGTCCTCAACATAAAAAGGACATGGAGCTGTTGGAACAAGTCCAAGGGAGGGCCACGAGGATGATCAGGGGACTGGAGCATCTCCCATATGAAGACAGGCTGGGAAAGTTGGGGCTGTTCAGCCTGGGGAAGAGAAGGCCGCGTAGAGACCTCATAGCAGCCTTCCAGTATCTGAAGGGGGCCTATAGGGAAGGTGGGGAGGGATTCTTCATTAGGGACTGTAGTGATAAGACAAGGGGTAATGGGTTCAAACTTAAACAGGAGAAGTTTAGATTGTATATAAGGAGAAACTTTTATACTGTAAGGGTGGTGAGGCACTGGAATGGGTTGCCCAGGGAAGTTGTGAATCCCTGGCAGTGTTCAAGGCCAGGTTGGACAGAGCCTTGGGTGACATGTTTTAGTGTGAGGTGTCCCTGCCTATGGCAGGGGGATTGGAACTAGATGATCTTAAGGTCCTTTCTAACCCTAACTATTCCATGATTCTGTGATTTTAGAAAAACAGTGACAGCACAGTCTCCCCTTGTCTTTTTAGCACAACCATTGCTTTATGTACTTGCAGTTTGTCCTCACATCAAAGTACTCATGAAAAGTGCCATTAACACTCCCATTGTAGGAATGCTGCTGTCTTATCTCTGCACATTCTTCAGGCTAAGATTAACCTGTTGTCACCCTGAAAGATTTGACTTCCAAACAGATGGAAGATGAATAGTAAATATGAGAGGATATTTTGAATCCAACATACTGGAAAGAATACAGGACAAACTGTATGATGCCTTTGCTGTAAAAGAAGGAGAGGGAAATAAGGATTTTTGAGAATGGTGGAACAGAAAGATGCAGACAGATCTCCAGTGTGAGAAGTGAGCTCACTGTACAGAAGATGTGTGCTGTGTGATCACCTAGTAGCTTATAGTAGTGTTGACTTCTAAGTTGTATTTAGAGTCCTACTGGGAGGTTTTTTTCCCTTAATGATGCTGTACTTAACCCCCTGTTCTGTAGCCTTCTCCTACCTGAGAGCAATGACTGGTGATACTGGTCCAGCTTTACAAACCAGGCTGTAGTGTGATCCGATGATTCCATAGTTCAGGAATTTGTGCTTCTATTTTCATGACTTGATAGGACTCCCTGATGATTCCTGGCATGCACAGTGTTGTGGGCCAATAGCTCATTATCAGTAATAATACTTGGCACCTGTAACTTTAAATGTTCAGAGTGCTTAATTTAGATTTTGGAAGGTGTTTTTATAATACATGCTCCCTACGCAGTGTGCCTGTGCTTGTGTGTGTGTGTCTGTATGTATAGATGGGTGAGTAATGGAAAGTAATTGGTTCACCTGAACTGTTTCCTAACATTCTTCTGTGTTCTTTTGTAAAGGAAAGGGTATTGTGCCAAATAATGTAACCCGCAGGCCAAGCTTTGAAGGATCAAACGAACCTTTTCCGTCCTACCATCAGATCAGTAATGCAGCCTATGAAGGGACAGGCTTTGGAGCAGAAGGTGCAAATATGCTTACTGAAGTTCCAAGGCCCTACATGGACTATTTAATCTCTGCTTCACAGTCGACAGCTATGAATGCTCCTGTACAGCGACCCTCTGGAGTAGGCAGTCACAGCACACAAACAAGCCATCAGCAGAAAACATACCCTGCAAATATTGAGTCTTCTGTGATGAATTATCCAGTAGCTAATCACAGCAGTCAAGCATTGCAGCTACAGGCATCCCATGGCTCCAACGGCCAACATTACAGTAGGCAGCACATGATGGTGCAGGGGGAACCTTTGGGGTATGGTGTTCAGCGAAGTCCATCCTTCCAAAACAAGATGCAGCAGGAGGGAGGATACACCAATCTCCCAAATAAAGGGGCAGTTGTTCAGAATAATTCTGGTCATGCATTTCAGCAGGCACCAGCAAGCCTGTATATGTCACATTCTCATCACAAACAGACAAGTCCTTCTTCTCATCAAATGCATGTGATATCCAGAGGTCCAGCCTTTGCCAATGATTTTTCAGACAGTCCACCACAAAATCTATTAACTCCATCTAGAAATAGCCTAAACATGGACCTCTATGACATGAATAATCCTCAAGTTCAGCAATGGCAGGCAGCAGCACCATCACGCCGAGATTCTTTACAAAATCCAGGAATAGAAACATCTCCACGGCAACATGTATCCTTCAGACCTGATGCCACAGTGCCAAGCAGAACAAACTCTTTCAACAACCACCAGCAACAGCCGCAAGTGACAGTGTCTATAAGACAGGTCCCTCCAGGAAAACCTGATCCTTCAATTACGTCTCCAAATACAGTCACAACAGTCACATCTGCTCATATTCTTCAACCAGTGAAGAGCATGCGAGTGATGAGACCTGAGCCTCAGACTGCAGTGGGACCTTCCCACCCTGCTTGGTTACCTGCACAGGCAGCGGCTGTGGATGGCTTGGAGATCATTGAGCAGCATGTGCCACCTGTTGGAGCAGCTAATGCCTATCAACTAGATGTAAATTATGGTAACCAGGAGCTGCGGTGTCCACCACCACCATATCCCAAACACTTGTTACTTCCTGGTGGCTCTGAGCAATTTGATGTCAACTGTTTATGCATGGGCGTAGAGCAGACTCTCCGTGTAGTCCCCAATTCAACGTGCAATAAGGTTGAGGAGAACAGTGAGCGAAATGATAAAAGCAGCAAGAACACCAAAGCTGAAAAGCCAAGTAAGGACAAAAAGCAGATTCAGACATCTCCAGTGCCTGTGCGAAAAAATGGCAAAGATGAGGAAAAGCGAGAATCCCGAATAAAGAGCTACTCACCGTTTGCCTTCAAGTTCTACATGGAGCAACATGTAGAAAATGTCATAAAGACCTACCAGCAGAAAATTAACAGAAGATTGCAGTTGGAGCAAGAAATGGCTAAAGTAATTCTTGTTTTGTTATAATAAAAGCTAATGGGGTCACGTTGATTATTACTATTTTTAATTAGTCAAAAAAATTATAAAGGCACTGGAAGTAGTGTAGGTGTCCAACACCTCCTTGTACCAGGCTATTTTCACTTAAAAGCATGGGTGCAGGTCTGGGAGGCTGTTTGAAAAACTTGAGATGTGAAAAAGTATGTCTTCATAGCAGAAAGTAAAATAAAGCAAAATCTCCCATACTAGGAGAGTGTTAGGTTTGCTTAGGCAAGACCTCAGAAGCCAGGTTGGAGCTGCGATAACTGGCTGTACTTTGGGAGCTTTTGCTCCCTTTGCCTCAATTCTTCCTCCCTGTTTCATGATAGCCACTCATTCACCAAAGTCTGGTTCAACTTGGTAGTGTATTCACTGTGCCATATTTTCAGATGAATGTGTAATACTTGACTAGAAGTTGTCAATTAAACATGCATAAGTAATAATATCGTGCAAGTAATTGTATCTCAGCCAGTTTGACCTGATCTTGGGACCCTTGTTGGAACTTGTTCTAGAAGCAGGTCTCTGGGAGGTGCTTTCTGAGTGAGAGCATCTTTCATGCCTCATTGTAGTGCTCAAACCTAAGGAGATTCACTGGCAGGGCTGCTGAATAGAAGGCTGCCAAGTTCTGATGGTTGCTCTGGCAGGTTTGGTTTTGATTTTTAGAAGTGTAAGAGTTTTGTTTTATTTCCCAGGCATGACAAGAATATGACAAATGTACTTTTGTATTGAAGGATAAATTCTAAGAAAAGCTGTTACTAACTTTTATTATTTATGCATAATGGATAATAATTAACTACTTGATCTTCCGCAGCACAATCAGTTTCCAGAGTCACTTAGTTTGGTGCTCATGTTGCTCCAGAAAACTTGGCAGTTTGTTTGTTGAGGTTAAAATAGAACAAATGTGCTTCTAAAAATCACTTGAAAGGCTGGCATTTTAGTGACAGGTAATAGTCTGTCCTCACTGCAAGTAGAGATTATGTTGTGTTGGTTGGATTTAGGGAATGTTTTCCTGAGATTGAGACAGGGGATGATCTCTAGAGAAGTTAAGCAGCAACTAATTGTGCTTGTTCTTCTCTTCTGACTCTTTGTCTTTCCCTCACTTCATATCCCAGAGATAATTCAGCTCTAAACAGGAGTAACTCTTTCCCTTAGCAACCTCATCACTGGCTGGAATAATGCACACAGGAGATTTTGGTTATCTGAATATTGCATTATTCTAGAATTAACCAAGACAACAACACACTAATTATTTTACCTTAAAACAATAAATGCTTCCTTTATTAAGGATTGATATACTTGCCTTTTTAAAAATAGGATTACTTGTTTGATTTGGCTGTACCTCCAGTCTGAAAATTCATCCTACCTGTTCTGCAAGTTTCTCCAGACCTCTTCCATCCTTAATTCATACAGATTCCATTTTTATATGGCAGGGATCTCACTGCATAGGCTAACTGCCCACATTCATCTTTAAAAACCAAGGCTACAGATGTGAAATTAAATCACTCTAAGCAGCAGCCATGTGGGTGTACAGTTGGGTCTTTAGCCTGCTTGTCAGTCTACTTCACTTCCCTCCACCCTCCTCCCCATTGCTCCTTCTCACCAGGCACTACTCTTCCTCTGAGAGTGGTTCAGTTGATGCCAGTGAATTTAGGGATCTGGAATGGACTATGCAGAATGAAAGGGGCATGCTGCAGAGGAGGAATTTTTAGAGGATCCTGGAGTTCAGCCCCAGGGGCTTCTGCTGGTGGAGGCCACTGGTGGCTTTCAGGAGGGAGCAGGCACTGATGTTGGCAGAGTTGGCAGTGTGCAGGCTCTGTCTTTGAGAGTGGGGAAAGTCTGGTTGGACACTGCTGCTTCTCTCTTTTTCAGGAGCTCTCTTCCTGCAGCCATGTGAAATGTTACTTGCAGGCAGTTGGAGCCTTTTGAGGGACTGGAGGAAGACAAGCCAGCTTTTTTACAGCTTAGAGCCAGAGGGGAAATAATACATTTTAGGGAGAAATAACACCAGTAAGCCTAGCTGCTCTGGGCTGTAATGGCTGAGAGGAGGAGAGACCAGACCTGAAGGTTATATGCATGTATTTTGGGAGGGAATAAAGGAAAATTTATAGAACAGATGGTCAAAAGATGTACAGACCTTGAGAGTGGAGCCTGCATATGGCAGAGGCAGAAAACCAGTTTCTAAGGAAGGTGCTTTCCAAGGCACTTGGGAATGTGTAGGTGAAAACCAGCTTCTTAATTACAACACAGAAACCAGCCAGTCAAGACAGCAGTCAAGGTAGGAACTGTTAATGGGAAGTGCCCTGGAGAACCATTCATGAACAAAGCAGACTGCTGTATCTAGCTTTAAATTTCAGTTTTAAGTTAGGCTGTACTGTCATGCACACATATATGGTGGAGTGCAGTGGCAAAGTGCACGCTTGCAAGGTGTAAATGAAATCCCATGATCTGGTTGTGTTAAATTCCCTTCTCTGACAGTATTGCCCTATGCCTTTGTTCAGTCAAAATGAGAAAGGCAGACCAGTCTCAGACACTGCAAATTCAGGTGACAAGTTAGGGCGCAGTGAATTCTCAGACAGACAAGAGAGTATATCTCTTATGAATACGTCTTTTCTGGTTATTAATTTGTCTAAGAAATGCATTTTGGGAATGCTTGTTTATTGCTATCTTGCTATGAATGTAACAGTACTAGCTCTTGTGGTTTGCTTTCCTTTGTAAAGGCTGGCCTTTGTGAAGCAGAACAGGAACAAATGAGGAAAATTCTCTACCAGAAAGAGTCCAACTACAATAGACTTAAAAGGGCCAAAATGGACAAATCTATGTTTGTGAAAATCAAGACTCTGGGTATTGGTGCATTTGGAGAGGTTTGCCTGGCCTGCAAAGTGGATACCCATGCCCTGTATGCCATGAAGACTCTGCGAAAGAAAGATGTGCTCAACCGGAACCAGGTGGCTCATGTCAAAGCGGAGAGGGACATCCTTGCTGAGGCAGACAACGAATGGGTGGTTAAACTCTATTATTCTTTCCAAGATAAAGATAACTTGTACTTTGTGATGGACTACATCCCTGGTGGGGATATGATGAGTCTGCTGATTCGGATGGAGGTCTTTCCAGAGCGTCTGGCTAGATTTTATATTGCAGAGCTCACTTTGGCTATAGAGAGTGTGCACAAGATGGGATTTATTCATCGAGATATCAAGCCTGACAACATTCTGATAGACCTTGATGGGCATATCAAACTGACTGACTTTGGACTGTGTACTGGATTCAGGTGGACTCACAATTCAAAATACTATCAGAAAGGTAGTGTTCTTAGTCTTCATTTGTGATAGTGTTTTGCGTTATTTACTTTGAAACAGACACTCAACCTCTTGGCAGAAATGCCATCTTAGAAGCCAGAGGTGTGCGTTTGTTGACAGTATGATATTTCTGTCTCTCTCTGACTCATTCAGTTAGTTTGCTTCCAGTTGTTTGTTTCCAGTAATGTTCAAATCCTGATCAGTAATGCGGCTGACCACTGCATTAGCAGCAATTTTTCAGTTTATACTTGTTTAGGGGGTCTGTCTTTTGATGGTGAAAATATTTAATCATATATTTGAACTAGTCTTTGTACCTCCTGTATGTGCCATTGAGGAGTATGTTGGCAAAAAGGCCATAAACAATTGGTATAGCTAACCTAAATATATTCCATTGTTCAGTATTTCCCATTTGGAGCATGCTTGTTTGCACCGAGACAGAGGCGTTTGGCTGGTTGTGGAAAACCAGTTGCAAAGGGGAAGGCTAAAGGATATGCTTCGGGTTAAAATTCTAAATGCTGTTCTTCAGTGAGAGTAGAAAGTAGCACAAGTAGATAAATGCTTTTCTCTGTGTGTTGTGTTTTATGACCATGAATGTAAATTTTCTCTCCTATTTGAAAGGGAGCCATATCAGGCAAGACAGCATGGAGCCCAGTGATCTTTGGGATGATGTGTCTAATTGTAGATGTGGAGATAGGCTGAAGACATTGGAACAAAGAGCTAAGAAGCAGCATCAGAGATGTCTAGCCCATTCATTAGTTGGAACTCCTAATTATATTGCTCCTGAAGTCCTGCTTCGTAAGGGTAGGTAACCTGTACTTATCTCCTGTTTAAGTGAACATTGTTGCTTTGAAATACTTTTGGGTTTTGGTCTTAAATAATTTTTTTGCTTTTGAAGATTGTCATTCTGAATGCCAAAACCACTCAGATTAAGAAGAACAATTTCTCTACATGCTACACTGTTCAGCATGACATTGCTGACATTGACAGTGATCAGATTTTGTGTTCTGAGACTGCTGGCTATCTGTGTGGAACAGTGATGATCACTCCAGTAAGGAGATCAGATGTTCAAAGTTGTCTGCAAGCCAGATCCTAAATCTGATCTTTCTCAAGTTGAGAGATTGGACCCTGCATTATCTGATGGCACAAATCTCCATTGTTTTTCAGAAATCTCAATCATAACCCTTATTTGTCCTGTCACAGCAATCAAGTGATTGAAATTGTTGGTCTGCTTGGAACTTGCTAAAAAAGTCATCAGTGGCTTGCTTCTGTTTCTAGAGCCAGGCTGTGTCTTTCAGCAGGTTTTCAAACTCATGGTGTTACCTCCAGTGAACCTAGGGGGGACATCAGTCACTAAATCTTGGGGTTATTCTTGGGGTCCAGTTTGTGCTGTGAAGTGATATGGTTGTGGGACAGGGCATGAAAAAACATTATTTCTAATTGTATGATTTCACCATTCACTTTCATTGGGAATAAACTTACTCAGAAAGATTCCCAGACAACAGTATTAGATCTTTACTGACAGCAGTAAAATTCCGGTCAGCAAGCAGAAATGACTTCATGATGAAGGAGCGTTGGCTTTCCTTTAGTTATAGGTCACAAGTTGTTTGCCTGAGAAAAGGCAGAAATCTGTGCTGTATGTTTTGACGCTTAATTTCAAGTAGCTCTATACACATTCTCCGTGGTTGGTGAAGGACAACCTCTTGGCCTGCCTTTCAGGATACACTCAACTCTGTGACTGGTGGAGTGTTGGTGTGATCCTCTTTGAGATGTTAGTGGGACAGCCACCTTTCCTGGCTCCCACACCAACAGAAACGCAGCTGAAGGTGAGTTGAAGCAAACTTCCAGTTACGTGGCAGCAAATTCTTAGACTTTTCCCTTTGCCATGCACAGACCTATCCCTTTTTGTTTTACTAGAGAAAGGAGAAGTGATTACAAAAGCCTGGGTTTAGGTAGTTCCATGCAGGCGCAAATCCTTTCAAAATCAATGAAGATACTGAATATCAGATTACAATTGATTTGTCCAGCTGCATGGATAGTTGTTAGTTTTATGAGCCTTCTCAGCACAATTCTGATTTCTTAAGCATGAGTTCATCCATCTAAATTCCTTAGTGTGCCTGTCAAATTGGAGTGAGCTGATATGATATGCCAGTGGTAATTACAGTTGGCAATTTAATTATTTCAAAGTCAAGCAGTGAGGTTTTTATTAGAAAGAATGTGTCCCATGACCACTTTTTCTGGTTTACATTTTGGAGACAAAACAAAGTTATTTCTTTGAAGGCATTCCATGAAGTCATGTGTATACTGAATATGTTCTCAGATCTAGCTGTGGAGTATTCAGGAAGGAATTTGCCTTTTCTAAAACTGGAATTGCTCATTTTATCTGCTATTTGACAGTGTTTCTGCATTCATTAAAGTAATTATTAACAGCCAGTGCAATCTAGTCACTGCGTTCCTGAACCTCTAATGTGGAGGCTGAGCTGATGAAGTTATGTGTCTACTTTTGTACAGTTAATGTTGTCAAGCAGAAGGATTCTGTTTCCAGGATTGAAAGTTACTTAATACCTTTCTTAACTGCAGGTGATAAACTGGGAAAGCACACTGCACATTCCCTCACAGATCAAGCTAAGCCCTGAGGCAACTGATCTCATCACAAAGCTCTGCTGTGCTGCTGAGGACAGGCTCGGAAGAAATGGAGCAGATGATATTAAGGCCCATGCTTTCTTTCAGTCTATGGACTTCTCTACCGATATCCGTAGGCAGCCAGCTCCCTATGTTCCAAAGATCAGCCATCCAATGGACACTTCCAATTTCGATCCAGTTGAAGAAGAAAGTCCTTGGAACAATGCTAGTGGTGACAGCACCAGGACATGGGATCCACTAGCCTCTTCCAATAGCAAACACACAGAACATGCTTTTTACGAATTTACTTTCCGAAGGTTCTTCGATGACAACGGATATCCATTCAGGTATCCCAAACCTTCTGGAATGGAACTTGGCCAGTCTGAGAAACCTGATGTAGAAGACAAAGGTGTGGTGGATCAGACTGGAGCTTGTCAGCCTGTATATGTGTAAATTATTGTATAGAATACTTCAGGTAAGACTAATCTCAAATCCAGTAGGGCCTTTAACTGATCCTTTAGGAGCTGGTCCTGCAGTGCTTGTGAAGATGTAACTTCAGCTGAAGCTGGAGGCATCCTTGGGAGTCAGAAGCTCGTTCTTGAAAGTTTGGATCAGTTTTACTGTATATAACTTTGTTGGTAATTACACTTGAAATCCTGGTCTTCACCAAAACCTGCAAGGCCAGCAGTCTTGTCATTTCTAGGCCTGCTTTTCTTTGAGGTCAGCACTCCCCTACTCAAATTAACATTTGCAGACTTCACAACTGTCAGCGTTATTTTTTAAATGAATAAAGAGCACTTATATTTTGTTTATAGCAGGGGTTTTTTTCCTACTAAATTATAGGGATTAACTTTGACAAATCATGCTGCTGTTCTTCTTTTCTACATTTTTATTTTATCCATAGCACTTATTATTTCACATTTAGGAAGATGCATAAAGCTGAAGAACATGTGATGAAAGGTCTCTGTGCAATAATGTAAGACAGAAAAAAAAAAGAAGAAAAAAGAAAAAAAAATTGCTCTCATTTTCTAAATTTACTGATGCCATTGTATTCGCACCGTGATTTTTGTTTATGATATGTATTTTCCACATTTCAAAATTGTGACATAACCTGAAAGCTGCTTTATTTCCTTCTGCTTATTGGAGTGTAATAGAAAGTGTGAGCAAGTGACAATTTGGGTGTGATTTCATTGTCTAGTGTGTGAAGAATGTTGCATGAGCAGTGTTTTTTCTGTTTGAAATGGCCTTTTCTTGCCATTCACAGGCAGGTCCTGTGGATCCATTTTTACTAAGGGTCTAAAATTAGACCATTTTAAGCCGTGTGTTGATTATGTATTGTGTGGATGGTTTCCTCTTATGATTGTATCCAATACTAATTTTGTGAAACAGATTGCAAAGGTTATAACTGAATAGTGATTTTGTGGTCTGATGTAGTAGATCGTTTTGGTAACAATGTATCATTGGCACACATTTCCCCACAAAGCATCGATTGCAGCACCCTTATTACAAAGCTGATTTGTGACAACAGTTTAGATAAGGCTGGTTTAGATCATGTAGTGTCCAGCATGGCGTTCACTGTTTGATAGCAGCAGCAACACAGAGCACCAGTACTAAAAAGCGTAGCTCAACATCTTCAAGACAGAATGTCCAACGCTGTGCTCCCGTAACGCACCGAGATGGCAAGTGCAGTGAGGCTGGTGTTGACTGTGTGCAGCTCCATGGATATCTGTAGAACTGGAGGTATGTGGCTTTTCTGGACATCACATCCCTAGAGGTGACTGGCTGGTATCGGTTTAGGATCCCAGCGTTTTAGGCACTGACAACAGAAAATGTTGGCATTGTTCATAGATCATTCTGTTGTGTAGAGGTAAAAATGTTGCTGTGATGGAAAAGAATAGTCCTTCATTTCTGTCAAATTATAGGCATACTTTGAAATATCAGTTCTTAACTATGTTAAAATATGCATTTTTCTTATATGTATAAGTGAGAATTATTCAAGGTGGTATCAGAATACTAAAGATAATTAAGCCATACATATTTGCATATATTATATATATAACTAAGTAAGTAAACACACACAAAAATCCTTAATTCAGATTAGTGTAACAGTCCTATTTAAAGTGATTGAAGTAATAACATTTGAGGAAAACACTCTTTTAATGTGTTTCTGCTTTATTTTATTTTAAAATCTGGAGCGTCATTATTTTTTCCATATATTATTCCACATATTATTCCTTAATGTGTTAGCATATCCTATCTCCTATCCATTGTTTAGCTATCTAAGCAACAACATATAAATTCATCAGCCTAAACTAAACAAAAATGATTGTGTATTTGTTTACATTTGTATGAAAGGAATGTTCTGAGGTATGCAGTGCTTGTGTTGTGACAGTTCATGTAAGATTCAGTATTATGGCTTTTTTATATAGTAATGCCATTTTTTGTTATTTACAGCTATCTGACATTCTTTCATGTGGTAGGTTCTTTCTCAGGAACTCAATTTAACTGTTATTTATTGATATATCATTGCCTTTGAAAGCTTCTACTGGCACAGTTTATTAAAAATCTGAATCAAAATCTAAAATGTGTGATGTGTTCTTGAAAAGGATAATTTCTGCCTTACATAAACCTTAAATTCTGGTTTACAGCAGAATCTTTAATGGGTCTGAGTTTGTGATTTTAGTCTTGGGTTTGAGCTGCAAACATGAGATCCAAATCTCACCTCTCCTGTAGCATTTGGTGTGAGATCTCTGGGTACCTTAAGGCAATTTCTCTTGTCCTCGTGGCCCTTGGGAGCAAGGGGAAGGATTCAAGGGTAAAACTGCCTTTGGTGTGAGCAGGTCAGCAGAGGGCGTGAGATTAAACCTGTGCTCTGCAGTGGTGGCTTTGCCAGGACAGCCACAACCCCTGTGCTGCCCCCTTGGGCTGCTGCCTCTGCTGTATTTCTAAAACATGCATAAGTCACCTGCAAATACAGAATCTTTGCAACTAAGCAAAACAAGACAAACTGGCCCAGAAGGAAACAGGTGCTTCCACGGTGAATACTCATTTAAAATCTGTGCTGTGGGGAACAGAAGCCAACTCCCATTTCGCCTGAAGAACTCATTTGAAAAACAAATCCTTCGAGCTGCTCAGGCGCTGTCTCAGGAAGGCTCATGTCCTTTGCAGACGTGATCCCAGGGATAAACAGGAACTTCGAGTAAACTCTACGAAACCTGGACAAGTAAACAATACGTCATATACTGGGACTGGCTTGAAGCATTCTCTGTTCTGCTGAACTTCCTGCAAAAAGCATCTCCAGATCTTCTTGTAAGAAGTTACATCAATTCAGTGTTTGTATCAGAAAAGTCTTCCTTTAAAAAACAACCCTCAGGTGTACTTCTTTCTGACTGAAGGTAAGGAGTTCATTAATTCTGAAATAGTGTTCCTGATTAAGGTCACAGCTGACATTTGAGATGCAACCGCAGTTAAGTCAAGGCTGAACCTGCTGCTGATCAGGAGATCAGGAATTTCACCTCTGGGTTTCAGCAAAGACACATATCCCCAGTAACGCCACTTCCTGTGTGTGCAAAAGTGGCTAAAATTATCTCAAAAATAGAAGAAGTTGCTGTTTCCACAATGGAAACCTCATAATGCAAGGAGTGCTGGTGGCATGGGGGCAGGAAGGGGCCCTGCATCCTTTCACAGGTTTGCCAACAAGCAGCAATACTTCTTGATAATCAAATCATTCCTAGTTGGAAGCCAAAGAACTAGCAGAGGAAGTTAAAACCAAGTACCTAGCTTGAATAACACAGAAGCTAAATGGGGGAGACTTTTCAATGGAAAAAAAGGAGGTTAACTGTGCAGGAAGCGGACAAGAGCTTGGAACCTGATGGAAACTCAGTCTCATAAACAGAAGACAATTCCGCTCTATTTTTGAGGTATGAAATAGCCGCCTTAAAAGCTTTCCTAGAGAAATGGTAATAAGAAAAGGAATTTAGAACATACAATTTGGTTCTATCCTAAAATGCAAAAACATCGGCAGAAAATAGCAACTGTTACTAAAATTATTATTGGAATTAAAAGATATTAAATCTTTCCCACAGGAAATAATCTTGGGAATAGATAATGTAGAAATAGCAACCATTAAAACACACATACAAAAAAAAGTGTAAAAATGTTTTTCCTGGCAGAGAAATCTGCTGCAGCTAGAACATGGAAGTTGCGTTTTCCTCTGGTTTCTGTTCCAAGCAGCAAAGGAGCAGTGCACAGCATTTGTTAAAGACAGTGTCCTGGGCTCATTCTTCCCCAAACTGAGGATTCTATCCATAAATCTATGGTCACCTGCTGCAAATGCAGCTGTAGTTTCAGGCCCTGCAGAAGAAACAAGCCTGGTGACATGGACAACTGAAATTGAAAGGGACTGGTGGATGCACTGAGTTAGCTCTTGTGGTTTGGAAAGTGCCTTTACTTCAGTTCTGCAAGATGAAAAAATCTCCATGTCAGCATCTGTTAATGTGTAGATATGTGAAGAAAATGGGGCTTCATGAAGCCAGGCTCATGTGATCTTAAACGTTTCACAAACTTTGTTACCTGATGACAATTTCAGAGTAGGTAATTTCACTAAAAAGATGCCTGATTGTGCTAATACAACCATCAGAAAACAGCACACGTTTACTTTTTATGGGTCTTAACTTTGCTGCTGAGGCCTCATCACAAGGCTGAGTGTTCATTAGCACATGCTGATGAAAGGCTCAGGTGTCCAGTAGCTTACAGGTGTGTTCAGCTACTTCTTATAGTGTTTGGGTTTTAGCTCAACACTGGAGGATTGGTAAGAGACTTTCTGGTTTGGTTTTCTAGACATGAAATCTAATGGCTAAGAAAGGCCAGAATTCAGAAAAGGTTAACAGGATAACAGCTTCAAAAGCATCTGTGTAGAGTGTGGTTTATCCTAATGTTAGGATGGAGCTCCAAGAAAAGGAGGGGTTTTAAAGGAGGAACTCACTTGGGTGGAAACTGAGGAGACTGCAGGTACACAGAGCAAACAGGGAGTGACAGGACCACCACTGGGTATCAAGGCTGGCTTTACAGCTACATTTGCTTTGGATGGGGCCAAGGTGAATAAACAATAGAAGCACAGAAATGCAGATTAGCAGGAACCTGTGGAGATCACAGTCCAGCCTCCCACTCAGTAGGAGCCAGGCACTGCTTTGTTCAGAGAGAGCTTCCAGGGATGGCATATCCTGCTCCAGCACCAGGGCCTGAGGCTGTGCGGAGCTGGAGATGGCTGTCACCAGCCAGATCTGTTGCTCTCCAAGCCCTGCAGAGAAGTCTGGCAGTGGGCATTGTTTGGTGGTTGTTCTTGGCATCATAGCACTGCAGAAAAGCCTTGTATCACCATTGCTCATTGTACCATAGCTCTAAGAATGCATGGAGAGACTGTGCCCGGCCCATTGAAAGTACTGCTAAAGAGCTGCACGAAGGATTATAAAATTGTTGCAATGTTGGTGCATGTGACATCTCCCCTGTGTCCAAGCCCTTGTCCACCACTGAACGGAGCTGTGCACAGCCAGAACTTAAGTCTCACCTAAAAGGGATTCTTTCAGAAGATGTGAACCCACATAGCTGTAGGTAAATGGGCTGATTGACAGAGACCAGGCGCTGTTTCACAGATGGAAGCGCCAGATGAATGGCAGGGCACTGGTCGGGTGAGGATTCTCTGCTGCACACCTTGCAGGAGGGAGACCCACGGCATGTCACCGGGGGGAGGAATGCCCTTTTATGTTCATCTCCTGAATCTATACTTTGTCCTGGCTGAGCCCTACGTCTGTAACACAAGCACGTGTCAGTGCTCTGCCCACAGATGCTTAGTGCTGGAGGAATTATCTAAATAAGAGTATCTCCCAGAAACAAGTTGGCTTTCCGTTCCCAGGGATCGGATTGGGACAGGCTGTTTCCCTCAGGGAACTCTATTTGTGTTGCTAAAGACCAAGTTGCTGGGCAGAAAGAGGTGAATTCAAATCTACAGTGGGTTCTCCCCCCCAAGAGTATGCTTCTCATAGGAAAATAATAGTTTGGCAAAATGGAAATGTTCTGGGGGAAGTTACTGATGTGTTTGCTTTCATTTCCAAAAAAATGACAAAACCATTGATTCCAAAAAAAATCAAAGCAAAAAATGGTCAAGGGCTTTTGTTGTATATAAGACATGAGATTCACAGTTATAAAAATAACAATGAGCTGCTGTGACTGGGTCATTTTGATGTTTCCAGAACAGAATTTGGAAATACAATTTCTTGGAAATTTCCAACTGTGTGTTCCAATTTGGGCCTAAAAGATGATTTATTTTTTTTCTAACATCCAATTTCCCACATAACAGGACCTGCCAATTTAAACTGGCTCTAAAAATAACAAAAGAGGTCAAACAAATCCAAGTAATATCTGCAATTAAAATGAAGCTAATTGACAATCTCATCTCACGTGTCATTCTGATGCCATCAGTCCCCTTGCCCTCTTTTCAAATTTAATCCGTCTCCCCGGCAGGGCTTGGAACGGGCGTCATGGAGGAAACGGGACTGAGGTGGCAATGCACTGGGGGGGGGGGGGGGGGGGCGGCCC